>JAIPRL010004850.1:5283-35397 GCA_025469235.1 Pemphigus obesinymphae | reverse complement strand
AGAGAACGCTAGTTACCACAGTGGTTACTTATGGTTTTAATTGAATGGTTACTTGGTAATTGATAAATGATAATTTTTTCTATGATATATAAGTTATCTATGATAATTTACTTTAAAGGTAACTGATAAGAATGGTTGTTGACGTGATTACTGGCTACCACATATAACCACTATTCTATACCATACAGTAACCATATTTGTAACAAGCTCTCTCTTCGAGCACATTTGAATACAATAACACGGCCCATTCATATCTTTATTATCTGTGTTAACACCAGCTGGGTATGATAAAAACAAAATGAATAGTGATATGTTATCTGATAAGCGATATTAATTACAATAATACATACCTATTATTAACCATAATTATTGATAGCGATATAGAAAATAAACTATAAATACAGTACTACAGTAGTAATAATAAATAATAATAAATTCCTTGGATAAAAAAGTAGGTAACAAATTCGATAATATATTTATGATGCATTTTTTAATCTATAAATTCATTATTTGACCTGTCTAAATAGGCGACAAGTTATAACAAAAACATGATATGAATTTTTTTAAATATATTTCTTATTAGAAGTTATTATCCCTGACCTTATCCTATCCAACGTGTATTATGAAAGTTTACACGTATATTACTGATTATTAAGATGTAATTTTGTCTTTTCTAAAAAAAAAATAAAAAATAGGTTAAATTATAAATATTTAGGCATATTTCAGAGTTTTTTTTAGGGGAGAAAAAATTATTATTTTATATCTGAGAATTATTTATATATAAAATGTGTTTAATTAATAAAAAAAAAATCTTTTCTTTTCAAATAACTACCAACCAACTAAAACGTACAAGTTAATTTTCTTTTATGCAAATTGCATTTTAAAATTTAATGCAATAATATAATCTATACGCAAAGGCATAATTCAATGAACGACTGTGGAGAGGAGTAGACACTATCGTTCACAATAATTACATTATATTATATCATAGAATTTATTCCAATTAAAAATTGATTTATTTATTTGAGATATTTCAAACTTTTTGAGACTCCAATAATTATGAACTTGATAATTTTTAGAGACTTGAAGTAGACATAGCAAATGAAATAAAAAAATTACATCTTTCTAATATATATATATATATATATAGATATAGTATATATATATATACTTATATATACAGAGGAAATTCTTTATCTTTATATTTCTCTTTACTTAATCTTGTCCGAAACAATATCTCATCAATATTTTAATGTACCTATTTATAAACGGACTCAAGTATAATATATTGTTTTTAATTATAAAATAAATATATCACCAGTGTTCATTTTTTTTTTTGCTGGATGTTTTGGTTGATGCAATAAATTATAATTTTTTTAACCTTTTTTTTAAGAGCATATTACCGTCTAACGTATTTACAGGAATATTTCGAGATTAAAAAAACACGATATTAATATTCCGACGAGATAATCTTTTTTTTTTTTAATACTATCGTGTTAATAGAAGATTATAATAACATGTTTCGCGTTTACTCGGATTAAAACAAGTTTCGAAATCCCGAACAATAGGTACCTACGCGTATAACTGATAATGTTCCATATAATATTAGGTATACATTTTATATATTTATATATATATATATTTTAATAAAGAATATTATAGATAAAAATGCGTTATTTTAATATTGTATGGCAACGGTTTATGTAAAAAAAAAAAAAAATTAATCATTTTCGAGTCTTTGTGACGACCGAGAATAATATACCTACTCGTAAGTAGGTGTACATTTACGCCATCATCGCGAACAACTGCATGATCTACGTTTTCGAAATAAAGAAAAAAAAAAAGTGAATTACCATAGTCGTCGTTACCTATTTATAATAAATCGATAAAAACGCAAGTGAGTATAAAATATAATAATACATGACAATAATTATTTAACCGTGCGATCGTATATTATCATCGTGCGTGCGTGCGTGCGCAGGACCACGGTCAGTGACGACGTACAATGCGACTATTTTAAAAACAATAATAATGATAATAATATTATTTGCAAAACGTCGTTAACTATACACGATGACGTCGTTACACTGGAAACGGTATAATATTATCATTGGGTCCATCTGCAGTGCTGCAGTTTAATCAGTATAATATTTATTTATTTATTTATACAATTTACGCCAAACGGGCATTTATTTAGATAACAATAGAATTAACTTAAACAACTAAATATAGAAGATGAAATATGAAACAGTGAAAAGTGCTTAAAAACTAGAAATATGAATAATAGTAGTAATATACATGTAGTTGAGGAAGCATAATTATTGGAAAGTGACATAGACTAATTAGAGTTGAGGAGGCGAAGCATTCTGTGCAGAGGGTGGTTATAACCATATATGATGTTCGATGGAGCGGAATATGGAAGAGGGAGTGATGTCTTGATAGATGAGATGGAACACGGAAGGAGATAGAAGAGAGTAAATCGGGACAATCCAGAGGGCCATCGAGTAAGGAAGTTATGAAATGACATGTCAGCATCAGTGCGACGTGTAGCAAGAGATGGAATTTCAAGTGAAGAGGAGATGTAGGAATAGTCATAGCATAAGTAAACAGGCATGTCAGTTAGATAACACGGCGCAGAAAATGTTCCCCAGACATAGAATAAACGACAAAATGCATGGAAAAATTATTTCCTGCTTAAATTAAAATTATTGTAATATTGTTATGAATTAAAATATCTATTAATAAAACACTTGCATTATCATTTTGTTTATTCAAGACGTGTTTCAACTTTGTGTATATATTATTATTAAGATACCAAGACTCTTTCATCCATGACATTCTTATCGTTTATTCCACGTCTGGGGAACATGCGTAGTGATAGCGAAAATGAAATTATTTCTGACATGTCTATTTATTTATGCTATGGGACTAGTCATGTTTAGGATGTTCGATACTTAAAATGAAAGCAACATATGATAGAAATCGGTTTTGCACCCGTTCAATGCGTAATAATTGATCTCGAACAAGAGAAAAATAAAAAGTACGTAAACAAGAGCTAGCTAGACGAGAAGTTATTAGTGTTACGTTTGATGAATCCTAGAACTTTGAGGGCTCTGCCGATGGTGATGTTGATATGGTGGTGAAAAGAAAGAGTAGGCGTGAGATAGATGCCTAAATCTTTAATTGAGGATATGCGATCGACAAGAGAGTTGTTAAGGAGACAAGAGTGAAAGAGAGGAGAGGTACTTCTAGAAAAAGAAATATTATAGTAAATCCGCTATGATCGTATAATATGCAACAAGTAGTATAATATTATTATATACGTTATTATTATACCTATACTTAAACGAATACGAAAAAAAATAAAATACAAATATTATGTTGTTTGATTTCATCATATCATATATAATTAGGATATAAATACGACTCTGGTTTATACAATCGTATATTATACGAAATAATATGTATAGTAGAATTTAATTTTTTCATTTTACAACATTTGGCAACGGTTCAATACGGTTTGTCAAATCGTAATTTACCGGTCCTATGTAATATTATTATATACCTAATACGCATTATTATTACGAGTATATAATATATACGAGTATATTATATAGGTACATGGTTTTTTTTTTTTTTTTGGGGGGGGAGGCTATAAACTACGAACGAACGACACGAAACTGTAAAAAATATCTTCCACAGTTCCATACGTTATATAACGCATATACCTACTAATGTATATATATATATATATATATACATAATTATAGATAAATAATATTATACCTATGTGGACGCCATCACGCACTCGATTTTTAAGGGGTTTTGTGTACGCAGTTTTCATTACATTTTAAAAAAAATGATAAATATTTTCAAAGTCAATATTTAAATTTAGACCTGTGTCAGCGTGCCATTTTTAATATTGTCGTGCATATTTATTTTAAAAAGTGTTTACGCATTTTGTAGAAAGACGAGATAAATAATAAATTAGAAATTCGTATTTCCCATGACAAAAAGGTATGACAGCAACTTACATGTTTTGGTTCAAATCGCACAATCATGGTGGACGCTTTTCTCCGCTTATCATCATCTCAGTATCTACGATTATCATGATTTTTGTTATCTTATTTTATGGCCGCCTTTTTTGTTTTTTTTTGAAAACAAATATTTAATTTACTGATAAGCGTATTTTATCATTTGTTAGTTAATTTTTAATTCGAATGAATATGCCAATCTGTGTGTTTAGAGGTTGTTTAAGTGGAAATAGACGTAAAAGTATTGTAAATTATTCCAAAATACATTTACATAAATTTCCTAAAGATGTAAAGTTGCGTGAGAAATGGCTGGAACAAATTAAAAATGGTTCAAACATACAAACCGTGAATTTTGAATCCGGTAGGTTATAATAAGAATTATGATATTAATTTCACTATATAATTATATTATAGTTAGATAATTAAAAATAATAATTAATGTACTGTAAAAATATAGATTTAAGAATTAAACTTTATTTATACTTACCCTTAATTACATAAATAAAAGATTATTGAAGAAAATGTACATAATAATACTCAACGCATAACGTACACAATGTAATTATCACACATACTATCTTAAATCATGCACCGGTCTACCGAGAAAAGAACATTGATAACATTTGGAGAAAAGCAATATGGCGGTACTTGCGTATCACAAAGTTGCCAGCATACCTGTTTATTTTGTCATGAAATCACCCATCTTCGATGGTTATCGTTCATCAACGACGAATTTAGTCGTGAGTTCGTGTTGACCTCACACTTTATTATTTTCCTCTAGGCTCGAGCTTCTAGATAAGCTGTATGATAAACCATAAGACACAAAAGTTCGTCATCATTCCTTACCGAGTTTATTGCGTTTAACGACTCATAAAATTAAATTTGTGTCGTGTCTTTCCCGAAAAGGGTCGGGTTAATGAAATGCATTTTCTGATTGAAATGTATACGAAAATACAAATTACGCAATTACATTATTCCAATATTCAATTACTGTTATATGCTCAGCCCTGTATATAAACATTTGACCTGTATGGTAATATACCTATATGTGATTATTTAACTGCCGAAAACTCGTATCATATTATATCATATCAATACAGTGGCGGTTATAAGGGGGGGGGCTATAGGTTTATAGCCCCCCCCTTGGGATTTGATTTTATTAATATTATTAATATATAAATATATAATTATATCTACCTATAATCTGTATGTATATTTTATATTATATGTATATAATATAATATAATAAAATTAAAATATTATATAGGTATTATATAATTTATAAAAATGTTATGGGTGGGGGAGGATTGGCTTTATTTTCGCCCCCCCCCCTTGAACATAATGTATAATCGCCACTGTATCAATATACGTACACATATGATTGTTATAAACTTCTAACATGAAGTGTGTATTATATTGTTGTATTGTGTGCCTATATATAGTGGCTATAATGGTATACGACTGTACGAGTGTAAGAAATCGTTACTAGAAGACCGCGTTGCGATGGACAATGATTTTATGTACCTATACCTATACAATACCTATTACATACCTACGTACATTATATTAATAATATAATATTATTATATATAGTAAATATATTTTGAAAAAAAAAAAAATGAATGACTTCTTTTGTGTACATCCAGTATACAAAGGTTCAGACGTAAGAGTCAGAGAGGCATTTATATTGTATACCGCAGGTTTCCAGTGATTTATTGCGAAATATATTTTAGAAAAAATGCACTGTGCATTGTGTGTTCTACGGGGATGTGAACAGTAGAAGGTATAATATAATATAATATAATATAATACAATATATAGGCAGTGTTGTAAAAAATACTTTTAAAATGTATTTAAATACAATATTTTGAATACTTACTAAACAGCATTCAAATACATATTTTTAAATGCATTTGCAAAAGTATTTAAATAGGTACTGTTTAAATACTTTTCAATTTATTATTATACTTACTACCTGTCCTATATATTATTAAGTTTGACTGACTAATGCAAATTTGAAATGCACAATAATGAATAAACGTTGTTTATCTAGGTATCTCAATGTTGATACATGCATTAATAACACTGAATTGGGATATGAGAACATTTTATATTTATAACTTAATATTTCTTTATTATTGATATTATATTAATCACATGAATATCTAGTTTACGGAAAAAAAAATGTATAATTATAGATATATAGTGAGTAATTATATTATATTGTACATTATTATTTATTAACAGCCGATAAGTAATGTTGTTTAATATAAAGTAAAAAAATAAAAAACACATTTAAGTTTCAAGATTTTTTCAAAGTTTGCATCGAACATCCTACCCCCCTTTTTTTTTGTCAAAATGCATAATGAGTACCACCATCAATTACCATACAATTTTCAAATAATAACAATACAAAAATAAAAATGAAATTTTCTGTATGAAAAAAATATTTACATTTCTGCAAAAATATAAAAAAAAAAAGATTTAAAATACTTTATAAATACACCCTCTTAATTGTATTTAAAAAGTATTTTAAATACACTAAAAGTATTTAAATACTTTTACTCAAATACTTTACAACACTATATATAGATATATATATATATGTGTATGTGTGTGTACGCACAGGTTAGGTTAGGTTAACCAACCCTGTACTTTCCATTTTTTAAAGTACAGAATATAAAAATGTATGTAATCGTAAAAGAAGATTTAATATATATATAGGTATAAACGTATGCACATTTTAAGTCGAGGAGGCTCGAGTAAAATTAAGAGAAAGTCACACATCCAGTATTTAAGAGGTTCTATATAGGTAATTTTAATGAAATTTAAAAAAAATAAGTAATAATTGGAAATAAATTTTAAAATAGGTAGTAATTTATAAGTGCCACTATTTATTGTCATATAGTGATGATATTTGCTATTAAAAAACATATTTACCCAAATAAATAAAATTGCATTTTAAAGTGGTTTAAAATTATAATAGTAATATACCTATTATAAAATTCGTCGATAATTACATTTCAGAATCTCATTGATGTTTTAAAATATTTTCATAATAAATATAGGTATGTATATTATATATTATTATACATTATTTATTGCCTAATATATGGGCACTCTACTTTATACCTAATTTCCGATTACCAAATTAATTTGTTAAATTAACAGTGTTACACCTCTCTTATTTCCCAAACTCTAACATGCTCAGTTTTGCACCTTCTCATATTAGGGGAGTTGAAGATGGTTCTTATATTATAATAGCTACGATAAGTATAGCTAACAAATTATTGAATGGGCTCGATAATTATGGCCGGCTTCTCGTTGGCTACCTTATTTTCCACCTGGGAGTCGAACCGGGGACCTCGTGTGCCGAAATACGTATTTCGACCATACTCGACACAGTTGTAATTTGTTAGGTACCTCCTACTTTTTATAAAGTACCTATACCTATATTTTTTACTGGTTATAAGTAAATCTTTTTAGAAAATTGGCCTGCTTTATGACTATACCTACTCTATTATAAGTTAGAAGGTATTATAACTTATAACTACTATATTATAATATAGTGTTTGAATATTGAATTATTATATGCGAAAATTATTAAAATGATGATGTTTTTTAGATTAAAATGTATTCAATTTGCCATTTTTATTTCGAAGACCTGCAGTATGTAGTATGTAGGTACCTACATTGAATACAAGCTATACTGCCTATATAGGCTATATGTATCAGGTATTCTAATTTTTAATAAAAAAAATATATGAGAAGCGTTATTTCAGAAATGTGTATGGGATCAAAGTAAATTTGTAAAGGATCAATAGTAAACGTAAATTACAATATTTTGATTATTAATAATAAATTGAATATTATAGTCAATAAAACGAAAAATTACATTTAATATGTACGTCACCTATATAATATAATATGCGTATTATATTGTTTTAATGTATATCTATATTAATAAAATTGAAATAAAATAAATAAATAGTTGGTGTTTAGATGTACTTAGTAAATAATTTATAACAGTTTTATTTTGGTACCTATATGGTGTATGGCCAGAGAGCGAAATCATTTTGAGAGTCCTAAATAAACCTTTGAAAAATGCGTATAAAAATGTTTTGTATTTTACAATGAATACGAGTATATTACGCCAGGAGTAATGATATATAACACCCAGTCGTGTAAATTAAATATTATACATATAATATTATATGTTAGGTATTTTTCTGTTATCATACTCTCCCGACCCTCTTCCCCAAAAAAACTTCAAAAATATTTATTTTTGAATAATTACTAAATTACACATTAAAGTTTTACCATTTTCTGCATTTTTTTTTTTATGTAAAATTTTTTTTTTTTAATTTTTTCTTTGTAATTATACCACATAAAAATTATAAGATATTTCAGAGGAAATGACTGATATTGAAAATTAAATATAAAATATCTTCCGATTTGTTGGCAAACACCATATTCGAGTATGTATAATACGTATATATATATTATATATATATATCTACTAGAAAATATGATGATTTTGACTTTTTGTAAGGTTATACACTAATCAACACGTTTTGAAAATATAAAGCAATATAAGCTATATAAAACTCGGCGCTGGCCATTGACGATTGACATAGCATGCGAATGGGTAATAATATTAAATCCAACTTTATATTGTCGTCCGAATTAATTGAAATATAATTGTTGGTACATAAGGATGTATTTTTATTTTATATTTTGTTTTCATGTTTGTACCTAAAAGTTCTAGTAGAAGAAGTGCTCCAAACGTTTCATTCTTACTCACTTTCTGATAGAAAATTAGGTGTATAGTTAGAATTTAAAATAGGTCATTTTTCGATTTTCCTAATAACTTTTTAACGCATAAGAAAAAACTACCAAAAATATACGCATACAAACAACAAAAACACTATATATTTTGTTATAATTGATTATATTTAGTTATTTCTTCGTAACTCTGTAAATAATAATGCTATAGTGACTATTGTAATTTCCACTGAAAATTCATTTTAATACACAATTAACGTAATTTTTTTGTTGTTGAAATTTTAGGATATTTATAGTATTTTTAAAATTGGAGATATTTAAGTCTTAAATATTTCATTTTAGGGTTAAAGACTCAGGATCAATAATATAAACTACATTATGGTCATGCGTTTCGATGTTTGTGACCATTAAAAACGTATGATTTCATGGTATTCTCGTATAAAATGTGTAAAAAAATACAAAAAAAATTTGCTGTATCAATTAAAACATAATATTATACTATAATATTACTGTATTGTATCATATAAAAAAATATTGTAGAAATGGGTAAAAATATAATATACAAAATTACAAAATAACGAACGGCTCTCTCATTGAAGGACAGTCGTTCTTCATTATTTTTAAGAAAATGAGGATGACCAGATTGAGTATAGAAGCGCATTGCAGTGATCACCCATCGCAGCCATTCATAGTGGAGAAAATTTGGTATATCTTATTATTTTAGTCGATAACTATATTGTTATGAGAGTAGAAAATATATCGTACGTTATATAGGTATTTCCATATATGTATTGTATATTTTATATCTATTTCATTAATTGTTTAAGTTATTTAACATTTTTATGACTTAAAATTGTATTATATATAAGATTAATATGATATACGATATACTTAATACAATATGATCATTATTTTTAGGTATAACATTGAATATATCAGCCGAATGACCTTATTGTATTAAAATAATGATTTATTTGGAGGGGAATACACATTTTTGGATAATGATTTTTAAATTTTTAATCTTTCAATGTGCATGCTCAATATAACTTGCATTTTTTTAAATGACAATCTGTATTCCTGACATTGGATTTAAAGTTAATTAACCACGCGGATAGGTTAATCTTTTTTAGTAAGTTTTCTTTTATTAATTTTTGTTCTAAATCCAAAATTAACTGAGTGACGGCCGTATGAAAATTGATAACATCGATTATTTTATAATTTTAAACTGCTATAACTCTATCAAATTTAGCTGTAGGACAATGATTTATATGAAAAATTGATTGAAATTTTAATTGTCTATTGAAATCTGTTGTCAAAAGTTAATCCACAAATGTAGATACTCTTTGTCAATGTTCCATGGTATTTGAATGTTGTTTGATTATGATTCTTTTTTCGTAATTCTGTAAATAATGATCCCAGAGACTTGAAATATATATCGAAAATTTATTTTAATGTACAATTAACTAAAATAAATGTAAAATTTTGGGCTATACAGAGTTAATTAGGGTTCAAGACCTGAAAGTATATAATGCAAAATTAGTATTACATTACATTCTTCTTCGCCTTCTCTCCGAGTTATTTGGGGTTCTATGCCACTTATATTTAGTTCCACTCGATCTCCCGCAGCCTCTTCACTTACACCTACGGTCTACCTCATATCACTCTATTACATTCATTACTAATGCATTACTGTAACTATATATTAAAAGATATACACTGAATATATATATAGTGACAGTAATATCAATATAATATTTTACAAATCTCGTTCAAAATCGTTTTTATTTAAATTCATCCCGTCATCCACCTAGAGTCCGACGAGCAATAAGTGTTTCAACCCCCTACTGACCGGCCTTTTTCCATCTTTAATTTTTACCGAATATCAAAGGTCCGGTATAATCAGATTAACCATCATTTATTTATGAATTACTAAAAATAAAAAAATAAAAATATACCTAATACGTATACGCGTTTGTCGTTTAGGTATATAATAATTTGATGACATAGTCAGTTATTTTTTTCTTCAATATTTTATATATTATATAGGTACCTATATATATATTTTGTATAGCTAACTAATTGTCCTTCATCATTGCCTATAGATTTTTTTTATTATATTAGCTATAAGCTATTTACTATTATATGTATTTAAGAATAAGGCACGAGTTATAACCATTGTGCACAAGGTCTTTATAGTTTCTATATAAATATAGGTAGGTATAGGTAAAAATGTAAAGATTTTTTTTTTACTATTTCAATCAGACACATTGTTATTTATAGGTACCTACTATACTTATGTAATTGTCTTGCTTTTTGAAAGAATATAATAAAATATACTAAAATTTCAGGATGTAGAAAAATGAAAAAATTGTATTTTGTAATGAACGAAGTTTTGGCAGAAACTGTATTATATTATAAGCAATTATATTAATTATTATTATAATATTATATAACTTATTATATTATTACTTATATTCATAAGTGATATCTAAAATTATTTATTTATTTGAAATAAAAACGTCATGTGTGATACAAGCATTACAATCATTGCATATATCCTTGCAAGGTGGGAATAGAAAATAATTTTCGGTATATAGGTGTAATATCTTTGTTTAGTTCAATTAGAGGTAGGTATTTACTATTTACACAAATTACAATATTTTTACTATTCAATTTATTGCAAAATATAACTCTATTTTTGGAAATCTTCCGGGGTGGTCCGGCCCTCTCAAATAACACCAGGCGCGGATACACTGCAGAGATCCTGAACGGGAGGGGCAATTTATGAGTTATAGGGATAAAAGCAAATGAAAAACCTATTTTTACGCCTTATTACTCCTACTCAACAGAGGGAATAATTTTCCCCATTGCCCTTCCCTGTATCCGTTCTTTATGTACACTCATTGTACCCTTGCTTCTCGTCTAGGTAAATAATTTTTAAAAAATGAGAAAAATCTGATAATATATTGTATTGTTTAATCGTTTGCAAGATTCAAGTTTATATATATCGTTGATGAAACGATAATACCACGATCTCGAATTTGTTTATTTTTTCAGGAGAAACAAAATACTGATTTATTTTGAAACCAATCGTTTAAAACGACACGTTTTATGTGTCAAATATCACGTTAGATAGCCATTATTACATGATTATTACAATGACCGCAAGGAGGATTCGAGATACGTGATCAGGGCCATCTCGGAGGGGGGGGGTCTCCCCCCTCCCCCCACCTCGGAAAGCAGTCGGAAAAATTAGAATCAGTCGGCAAGTAGTAAAAAAAGTCGGTGTCCATTTATATATTTTTTTGCTCATTCACGTTTATGAAGTATTTTGGAATTTTAAATCTCGGCAAAATGGGAAAAAAGTCGATAGGTAACCTTTTTTTGCTTATTTTATGTTTTGAAGAGAAGTATTATATAATTTTTTTTACATTTTCACCACCCCCAAAAACCCGTCCATTCTTCGGGACGGCCCTGTACGTGGTATTATACCGTTTCATCGACGATATTATACGCTCCCATCTTGTATTGTCGATGAGAATTTTACACCTGCTGTAATACAGCAGAATCGTATGCATTAGGGATAGGTACGACGTCACTGCGGTCTGCAACTCCAAAAACGAAACGGAATTGATTTCGCCAATATTTCGCAGTATTATATTTATATATAATATACACGTTTTCCGTGCCTCTTAGCAGGGACTGAAATTGTATGCAGTATACGACCCACTTTGTGTAGTGCGAAATTAAAAAGTGTGTATAATATATAAAGGCTCTATTCTCTATTATTATGGTACGTATTTGTTTTTAATTTTATATTTTTTTATTAAATTATTTTATTTAAATATATTAAAAAAAAAAAAAATTCCAAAATGTATCATCAGCAAAATCTAAAATACCAACAAGTGTCATGTAACATAATATATTTCATAGATGATAAAGGTACCTACCACCTATACCTAGGTAGGTAATTTTATTATCAGAAAAAAAAAAACCGCTCGCTTCGCTCGACAATAAATTTATATTTCAATTTACTTTTGTACCTATACGTAGGTATCTCAATACAATTGTCATTTTTTTGTAATCGTATAAACAGCCTATTTACCTGTGTGTTAATTGTGCGATAACTCGAAATCATTGTAAACGCATCGTATTGAAATACGCGGCGCCATCGACCAGCGGCTAGCTAGCCCGCCGTAACTCGTCGGCGGCCGACGGGCGCGCACGGCATTCCACAGTGTTTCGTAAAATGGCGCCATCGCCGGCAGCAGCTAGCAGCTGCGGCCGCGGCCAGTCAGTGATTAACCCGTATTGATAAGAACGAGATCGATATCAGCAGCTGCAGACTGCTGCGGCCGACACGGTAGTTTGTTATTATTTTGGTTTTTGTTTTTATTTCGTTTCCACCGTAGTTTTCGGTGGTAAGTGTTCACGGGCATAATTTTTCCACCCCCCCCCCCGCCGTGTTTCAATTTTAATTTTCGTCGGATTTACCCGCGTTCTCCGTCACGGCGACGTTTTTCCCGCCCCACAATGACAGCGGTCCGTCGTCGTCGTCGCCGCCGCCGCCGGTAGACCCCGTCCGATTTTCCCGGCGGTCGACGGACGCGCGCGCCGCCGGAGATCCGACCGGCCGATGGTCGCCGTCGGACGTTCTTTCGCCTTCGATCCCGAGCTCGGCCACCGGTTTTCAATCTCCCGTTTCCTGTCATATATTTCGCCAGGACGTCCACAATATATTATGTAAGTGACTATACGAGCTACTATAATAAATAGGTATATATATATATATATATATATAGGTATATATGTGTTATGCGGACATGTCAAACCTATACTATTACGATGATGAACGTTTTATTCGCTTTGTTAGAATTATTGAGAACGTACCTATGTCAAAGAGTTTTCGACAAAAAAGAACGAATGGAAATTAATAGTATAAAACCAGTTGTAATTATCGATGAAGCTGTTTGTAAATATTCTTGTCATTCATTTATTTATATTTCCATTGGACGAGCTCCTAAAAATAATCCAATGTTAGGTATTTGTTTATTTTATAATATTGCTGTATTATTCAATAACAGGGCGACCATTAAATATATTATAGATGGTTTGAATGTTCTTTAGGAAATTAATAGGAAAGTGAAGAATTTGAAAAATAACAGTGGAGCTGGTTTAACATAATGTCTATAGATACTTTATAATATTGGTTAGGTATATTTAGGTATGTTCATGTGTATTTTATAAATGTATTAACCAAATTTACAGAGAAGGTACTTTATTCCATCTAAAAATTTTAACGTATTATTTTATAATTATATATTCGATTCAGTTGGTATATTAAAAACCGTCTACATACATTTTAAAGTCACTCCGAATTTTGTAAATTTGTTCTTTTTCCTGAATTCAGACCCAAGTTTAGAATAGGTAATTCATTTTACTAGGTAGGTATACATGTTTTGGAATTATTGAATTAGTTATTATGTAGTTGCTCAGTATATACTGCAGTAGTTTGCCATTGCACTGATAAATAAATATTATTAGTTCACATATATTATGCCCTTTACTCAAAGAGGAATAATGGCAGAAACTGTTTGAAGTGACGTGAGGATTACAAATTGAATATCTAGGTACTTCATTAAAGAAATTTGACAAAACAATAATTATTAATTGTTGAAAATATTGTATCTATTACCAATTAATAATAAGAGATAATTATTAGAATATTGATTTACCTATATATTATTATTTTAAACTTTAAGTTTTATAGGTAGGTATAGGTACCTATAATTTGCATACCTATACTAATACTCATCTACAAATATCTTATTACAATATAAAATATTAGTTGTTGAACGGATAACATCTACTTACCCACTACAAATATGATAATTATAATTAGGTATAGGTAGGTTATACCTATTAATTACTATTAATAAACCTACCTACCTACTTAATACATTGTACTATGATTTAACATCGAATTATAGTTTAATGAATAAGTCAATTAATTAAAATGGACGTGGAATTAAGCAGAGAATAAAGTGTTTTACCATCACTGATAGTCCAACTATAGTATATATATATATGATATAGTTATATCGATAAAATAATTATTTATTTATTACTTATGATTAAAAAACAACAAAACTGATATAAAGAAAAAATATACTTAAATCTTAACAGTCTAAAAAATTATACTGTTCAGTTTATGTGCCAACAAAGATTATTAAAATTAATTACATAGTATAGATCATATTTCTACGATCTATAATTAATAATATTATTAAATAATATGAGCTGTTATTTGTTGTTTTTTTTATATGAAATGTAATACAATTATTTACAACTCTAGTGTTTAAAATGAGTAAGTAGGTAGGTTAAGGTACCTACATTTAGATATATTTAGGGTATAAATGCAGTTTAGCTATCACGTAATTTATTCACTTTATTTTTTAAATCTATGTATAATTATAAGATTTTAACATTTTTTTGTTAGAATTTAGCACAAACAACTACTAATATAAAGTTGGCAATTTTAAATGTGTATCATGATTATTACTTATTCTAGGAAATTTGGACGTATCTAGGTAGATTAAAAAATAATTACTGTCTTAAGAAATAAGTAAAATATGTATGTATGTTCATCATTTAATATATATCTACTTAGGTATACAGTGTGTTTGGTGCTATTTGGTATCTATTAGAGCTGTTTTTCAGACAAAAACATTAGGTAATAAATATGTACCTGTTGAGTATTTACATGTCAAAATAACATGAAAACAATATATATTGTTACTAATTTATATTATTATTATCAGTTATTTTAAGTTTATTAATATGATAGGTATAGAATAGAGGCACTATATTACTTTCATGCCTACTATATATATTGATTTAAGTATACATTAGTATACATAGCAATATCTATAACATAAAAGTAAATTTTTTTAGTAATGTTAAGCATTTTAATAAGCATATAACATAATATTAATACAATATAAAAATATACCTACTTATTACATTCAAAAATTGATATCAACCTTAATTGCTCCTTAATTTGTTACTTAAAAACCCATTCAATTTATTTGTTTTTGCATAGTAGTTAACTCTAATTAATTACTCGCTCGTTTGTTTCACTAGTCCATGAACTTAACGTGAACATCACGACCAATCGGTCGCAATGACAAAGAAATTTGAGTTCAATTGGCAGATCCCAGTTCCCGATATATTACTACAGGGCTGTGTATTTGACCGTTGGTCTGAAGAAAAGGACAATGTGGAAATCGAAAATGGCTGTACATTCAAAGTGGACGAGTATGGGTTTTTCATTTACTGGAAGAGTGAAAACCGAGTAAGTTATATTTATTTTTTTTAATCTATAGTACTTTTGAAATTCTTAAAAGCTTAATTTTATATTTTCTTAAAGGAATTTATCTTTTAAATTAAATTAATTTATTTAAAATTTCTTGAAAAATTATTATATCATGATTAAACATAAATACAATAATATATTTTAATCTATAATTATATCTAGGTATAGGTATTTAACCATTTTATTTATTTTTTAATTATTGAAAATATTTTAAATACCTACTTATAATTAGAGAGTAGATTTTTAGGGGTTCTTAAAATATAGTGCACTAATAAAACCTTAAATATTATTTTAAAAATAAGTAAAATATTTACAAACACTAAAATATTTTATAAACCTAAAAATATTATATTAATATTCTTTCAAAAACACACTTTTTTTGGTAGAATCAGTCAATTAAGAGTTTTCAGGTTAAGAGCTATCTGATGAAAAATTTGTTCTATACTGCGTTCTAAAGTAAAATATACCATTTTGCACAACACGACTGAGGCTTTGGAAGCTCGTAGGCCGATCCCCCCCCCTATTTGGTAAAATTAACCGCTGATGTCAAACAAACGAACCGACAACATCTGACGGTGCATATAAAAGTACAAAAATTTAACGGCGTTGTCTGGCACTATGGCACAAACACCTGGTGAGCAAATCAGTCACTAGAGCAGGTGCATGGCATTGAATGAAAACTGGTCGGACATCCAGTATATTCTACTTAGGAACGCAGTATAGTTGGTACTTTAAAAAGATTATTTTTAGATTTTCTCCATAGTTTAAGTGTAAAAGAAAATTTCCGAATAGTGTTTTATATAGAGAAAATAATATCATACCAAGTTATGCTCTGAATTAGGTTTTGAATGCAATGATGATTTATCTTGAAATTAAAACAATATAAAACACTATCCTGTCCTGAGACCAAAGAAATGATGATGAATTAACTTCTACCACCTGTATCTATAAAATTTCCTATCAAAAACTCCTTAGAAAATTTGCTTGACGAATAAGAAAACAAATAATTATTATTTTTTAAATCATATAGGTAGTATTATAAATTATATATGAATGGTGATTTATATTATCAATGCTAAAAAAAAAAAAAAAATTGAATTTGGAAAGTTAATAAAAATTAATTTTTAAATTCTGAGTGGAATTAGTGATGTAAATTTTATAATCTTTTATTTCTTTTACTATAAACAATTTTTGACCTACAACCGTTAAAACTATGAAAACCCCAAAAATCCACTCTATTTATAATTCTATTTTAGATTTTTACCTTTATGTTTTATTTTATTATAATAAATATGTGTATATCATAGTATAATATATTATCTACATTATACCTATTTATTTTCAGGATGGAGATGTCATTGAACTGTGCCAAGTTAGTGATATACGCTCAGGAGGATTACCTAAAGTAAGTAACTAATTATTATATTTATAAATGTTTACTTTTAAATAGTATAGTTATGAATTCTCATACTTTTAGGTTTTTCTAAGAAGAATAGAATCTTTATAGTCCTGCTATGTTCTGTTTTTTTGTCCACCCATCTAATTCATCCTTGCACTTTGTTGTCATAGTTACCAGGGAAATTGTTAATTTGACAACCGATTATTCTCAATCAGTTATTTTTACCCCAAAATCAATTTCTCACAATAAATTAATCAATTTATATTATATTTTCTTTCTTCCAAACATATATAAATCTAAAAATCTAACACGCTCGAAAAGTGTGTTTTTCCTAACGTGTTTATTTTGTATTTGGTCCAGTTTTATATAGTTCTTTAATATTATATGTTAATACCTGTTGATTTTCCAGGACGCTCGACAACAACAACAGTTGATAAATAAACATGGTGATACCTTAGAAGAGAAATCTTTAACAATATGCAGCAACACGGATTACATCAACATAAATTATCAACACGTTATTTGCCCAGATGCTGCTACTGCTAAAGTAAACAAAGCATTGATTATTGTTTAATTTATAACATTGTATTTTGAAATTATATATTAATTAATAATAAATTATATAAAATACCATAATACCTTAGAACACTTTAAACATTAAGAAAAAAACATTAAAATACAAAAATATGAAATATAGTGAAATTAAAACATTAATTAGTGTATTATAATAAAATTATACTATGCATCTTTTCTTAAAATCAATTGTTTGTTTATTTAAAAATTAAAAAATATTTATTATGATTAAATAGTATATACATAGTAATTAAAATAATGTCTATTAAGAGTTTATTCTTTATTTTCAGTTTTCAAAAATAGTAGCTAATAAAAGTTTATATTATGTTTATGTACTGGCTATTGATTTGATATGCTTCTTATCCATGTAAATCAATAGTTTTTAACTGATTTAATTAGTTATATGTATACAGTTGCAAGAGTTTTCCTTAAAAACAAACATAATAGTATTGGAAAAGAAAATGTCTTTTTTGTTTTTACATTTAATTTTCATAATTGTATTTAGCCATTGTTTGGTACAGTTGATTTTTGTTAACAAATCTGGTCTTGATGGACCAAATTCTGTCTGGATTAAACAAAATCATCTTTAAAATTTTTGTTAAACAAGTTTTAATTGGATAAAACTAATGAAATCGATGTTTTATGGTAAAAATTACTTTTTGGTTTCAGTACTACAACCTAGACCAACATTTTTAATCTACTTATTGATTTACAATAAAAAACCAAACATCTTATTGATTAAAATTCAAAGTATATTGGTTCTATGATCTAATGGAAATTTCGAGGTCTATCCAAATTAACTGGATATCCGGATGGATTAGCAAAACTCTACTGTAGTTATGTTTTATATTAAACTATAATACCTTTTTGGTCCAAATTTCTCATAATCTTTAAATTAAAAGTATTAGATAAAGTATTTATTATTTTAAAACTAATTAGATTATTTTATATTATTATTAATAACTTTTGTCTTTTATTATTATTGAAGATTGATTATTTAATTTAAAAGTTAACCAAATTATGATACAATAATGTTTTGTTTTAAAAATCCATACTTACATTGATAATTATAATTTAATCAAGAAAATAATTATTAAAATAAAATTTAAAAAATAATAATTTTTTAATAAATATACTTATTAATTACAAGTAAATTTAGTTTATTATAAATACTTATATCCTTTTGTAACTAATTGTAAAATAACATTTATCTGTAAAAATTTTATTTATAAATTTATTAGTAATTAAAAGTTTCCTAAAATATTTAATTATTTTTATTTTCATTAAAAAAGTGCATACAATTAGTATATAAAAATTATATTAATAAAACTAATAATGTATTTTGTTTATTTGTTTTTAGCAATGGCAAGAAGGTCTCCGTAAGATAACCCATAACAACAAGATGAATAATGTTTGTGTAAGAACCAACCTTATGAAACAGTAAGTTATATTTCGATACAAATATTTGATATATAAAATAAATTGATTTTATGATTTTGATAAATATTAATTTGCTATAGTTGGATGCGATTGAGCATGTTGGTTGATCCAAAAGGAAAAGTTCCTGTAAAAGTAATAGCTAGAACATTTGCTTCAGGTAAAACTGAAAAAATGGTTTACCAATGTTTAGCTGATCTCAACTTACCTAGTGGAAAAGTATAATAGACTTGAAATTATAAAATATCTTACCTGTACTAATCATATTCATATTATAGAATGATACCATTGAGCCATCAGATTTTACTTTTGATAAATTTTATGAACTTTATCACAAAATATGTCCTAGAAATGATATTGAAGAGCTGTTCCAATCAATGTAAGTACATAATTAACTATCTATAACAACTTTCTAAGTGTTGAATTTACCAACTATGCTCGAAGTTTTAATCAATTTGCTGTCATTATAATCATTAATATTTTAATTATTACTTTGTAGCTTTATTCTAAAAAAGTAGACGCATCTTTCAGTAGTGTTGAACAATAATGTTACTACTATTCATATTTACATAATGTATAAATATTAATTGTATATAATTTTCTTATCCATTATCCAATAAATATTTTTTTCTTTTATTCGAGCTTTTGCTTTCAAATGATGATATTATAAAGTAACTTAAAATTATATTAATTTGTAATTTGTAACTTGTATATGTATGTGCCATTGATTGTACAGTAGAACCCCTCTAATCAGTTACCTTTGGGATTGGGGGTATGGTCGGAACACAAAAAGGTCGGATTATCAGAATATACAGAAAATTTTGATATACATATGTAATACTAAAAATTTAATTGTAAGTATGTATATATATATACATATGTAGTAAAAAATTACTTAAAAAGAAGTCAGTTATAGATTTTTGTTTAGCAAATAAAATTCTAGACATCTACAATATTCCTCCAAACTGGCAGTTAATTATATATATCTACTATAAATTGGAAAATCCTAATATATTTTTAAAGTATTCATATCAATAATAATGTGGTCGGATCAACGAGTGGCGACGAAAAGGGTTCTACTATAACATTCTTGTACGCACAATTATCTTTTTGGCTACTATAAATGTTTAACAAGGTTTAAATTAACCAGAAAATTTAGGAAAGTTTAAAAAAAAATTTGGAAAATGCCAAACATTCAATATCTAAAAAAAATATACCCCGATTTAAATAATTCCAAAAAAAAAATGGTGATACACGAGTTTTAACTTGTTATCCATGAGTGTGTATAAAATGTACTATTTATGTACATATTTAATCCTCCCTTACCTATATTATATTTTTATAACTTTTATTTTTAAATGGCTATAAAAGAAAATTTATCTAGCTGTTAAAAAGAGGAGAATATTGAGTTAAATAAAATTAAAATAAATATATTTTATTTTATCTACAAGCAGTATAGAGTAGTGCCATACTGACAGACTTTTAACTGCTATTATACACATCATAAATAATTCATACCATCGTAATCATCTGGTGAATTGATAATAAGTATAGAGGGATTTTTTGTAGGTAATACATGTTTAATAACTATGATAAATAAAATTGTGTAAAAATGTAGCAATCAATGATGCTTAAGAATAAACTAATATGTTTAAAAAATAATAATCCTTATTTCTTACTCTCTTCAATTATTTTATATTGTCATATGTTCTGTAACTAGTTTCTTTTGCTCCTCTGGGGTTATTATATAGACAGTTGAAAGGTGAGGAGGGTAAGCAATACAAAATACACATGTTTACATAATATACTATGGATTGCTCACTAGTCTGTATTTTGCAGTGGTGTAGAAAATATTCCCGCTGTAGGGCACTTTATAAAATATTTAGTTACGGTTGACAATGTAGTTGGCAGTTGTCTTTGTTTTTTGTTTTAACACTGTGTACAGATCATTAGTGACTGCTGACTAATATCGAAAATCTAGGGAAAAAATCCACAAGACAATTTTAGTTTGTATTAATAATATATAAAAAAATATTTTTGTAATTTTTACAATATTTTAATAATATAGACTTAATTCATGTTTGTTATAGGATGTCTAATATTTTAAGAAATTATTAATTTTAATAAAATATAGTTATTAACAGTAGTATCTGGGAGAGTTATGTTATTACAAATTGTTTAATTTGATATTAAAATTTTAAAATATTAAATAAAAGACTGAAAAATTGTAATACTTATAATAATGTTAAAACTTAAAACGTATATAATACAAATAATAATAAAATATTTAAAAATATGCTAATATAATTACAACTAAAATAGTCATGTGTATAATTAATTATAAAATAATATATATTAAAATGACAAGGATATGAGCATCAACTTGTTTCATAGGTGTATTTATGGAAGGGGAGGTCTACTTACCCCACCTCTATGATAACCTTTCCATCAGACATTTTTTGTGGGTTTTTTCAATATTTGTATACATTACTACTTGACTTAAAGAATAATAATTGATAAAGACTCTTAAATAAAATAAATATTCTGAATCAAGCAATTATGATTTAATTTTTCTATTAATATTTTTAAATTTAAAAAAATTACCAATAAACTTTAGAAAGTCAATAAAATTAAGTCCACCCGATAATTAGTTGGTAAATATAAGTTCTGTGGTTTTATCATTGGCAAACTAGAACAAAGTTTTTCACCATTTCTTATTTTTTGGGAAGATCCCCCTCTCCATTAATTATTATTTCAGTATTTCCCTGTAATTAATGCTGTGCTATTGAAAACTATCTCATATCTCCACCTTATTAAGTGCCTAAATATATTTTTGATTAGGTAATGAATAAAAGCAAATTATTGTTAAGACTGTGGGCTAATTTTAAGGAATTATGTATAGGCAATTTTCAAACAATATTAAATTATTGAATATGTGTATAATTAGTGTGTAATCCTTGTCATTTGGATTTGGAAACCAGATTAAAATTTATTAACAAATTAACTTAAAAATCTGAATCGACTTTTACTTTTTCAAATTTTATGTCCAATATTTTAATATTTGATCAATAAATATTTAATAATTTTCAATTACATAAATCTATTTTTAGGAATAAGTAAGAATAAAATATTTAAAAAAAAAATTCAATTTAAAATAGAGTTGTTAATAAATTTAAATTAGTTTCCATAATCCTTATAGGTAGGTAGGTATTCATTCAACTGCTATAATCAACAAAAAATAGGTATATATAGCCTCTTAACTAGTTTAAAAAACTAGTTAATTTAGTATATCTAATGTTAACTTTTCAAATTATGTAATTAAAAATAACTATGAGTATAAATCAATAACTTAGAACATTTTTATTCATTCAAAGTAATTTAAAAAGTATAAAACTTTGTATCAAAGTTTTTTAGGTACCTACTAAGTCACCGAAAAATATTATCATGTATAAAAAAAATAATTAAAATTGTATTAGGGATTATTTTTACTATATTACCGACCATAATTAATTACTTTAAAAAGTGCACTACACTGTAGTAATTTTCTTCACTATCAAAATATGGGCCATACTATATAATATAAATTATAATAAATAATATTATTTTTATTTTGGTTTTTATTATTGTTGAAATAAAATATTTACTAAAAATAAACCTTTTTAATAATAAAAAAAACTACTGGAAATGATTGGAAACCTGGACTTGCATACTAAATATTTTCATCAGATACATACTATTTTACTAAAACTTATTCCAATAACATTGATATGTTTAATTTGTGTTTAGCACTGTATATTTTATCTTTTAGTACTCAAGGAAAAGCTGAAAATATCAGTTTAGATCAATTTATAACGTTCCTAAATGAAAAACAGCGCGATCCTCGTTTAAATGAGATTTTATATCCTTTGTATGATGAAAAGAGAGCCATTGAAATTATCAACGACTATGAGCCATCTGAAGAGGTGAAAAATGAAAGTAAGTAATTTGAGAGCTAGTTATTATTTTTATTAATAATGTATTAAATATATCTAAACAATGACTATCAAGAAGATACCACACCCCGAAAAATAGTCTGTAAAAACATAGTTTCATACATCAAGTTTTATTCAGCGAAGAAATTGCAGATAAATATTTTTATATCAATAAAAAAGTTGATATTTTCATGATTAATCGTCACAGATATAAAATACTTCCAAAAAATAATTAAAAGTTCTTCTTTTATTTGATGCTATAATTATATATTAATGATATACGATCATTCTGAAAGCTATAAAACTTGAAGTACGAAGATAAGTATAACACGTTTTTTTTTTTTTTAACGTATCGCGATTACACAACAATAAAAAGTAATTATAGCACATGAATATTTTTTAACTATTTTTAAATTATTAGATTTATTTTTCTAAAAATGTCATAAAAATAGCTTATACAAAATCCTTTAAAAACGATTGTGTGGTGTCCTCTTAAAGAAAATAAAAAATATAATTTATTATTCTGTAAACAATTTTATTTGTTGAGTAGAGTAAGATATTGATTTACATTTTCATTATGATATTCACTTTTATTGTATATTAGAATACTTTCTTAATTATGAATAAATTGTAATCTATTAGTTTATAAATATTTCATTTAGTAGATAATTCTATTTTATTGAAATATGTATATTTTTGCAAAAGTGATATATTTCTTTAAAAAAAACATAAAAAGTTAGAGAAATAGAACTATTTTTAATGTCAATAACTTAAAATCTACTATGAAAATATGCCTTTAACATAATCACTCTAGTGGACTAGCAAAAGTCCTGTTTTTTATTTATTAAATTTTTAATTTTGTAATAATAAAATATTTTAAATGGAAGTAATTTATTTTTATAATTTATATTTATATTGTATTTTGATTGATTAACCAAGTTGAAGTTATTTAAAAGCATACGAATATTGATTTGTTGTCATTTTCATTGTTTTGTATTTCTTCGCGTACAATATTTTTATTTCTATACTGTCGGCACAATTTCTCCATTACTTTAAATTCTATACCATTTTTGTTTGGAAACAAAATTGGTTTATCTTGTAACACTGCTTTAGCACCATGTTCTGTTTCGAATGTTACAAAACCGTGCACAAATTCTTTAGCAGATTCTTGGTTTCCCTCTGTAACCATTATTCGGGCATTCACTACATTACCCCATACATTAAAAAAATTTTTCAAATCATCAGATTTCACATTATCTGGAATATCTCCAATAAATAACTGATGGCTAGTTGGTAGATATGTGTTATCTTTATCTTGGAAAGACTTTCTTTTTTCTTTAACTACTAGCCACACTCCAGTTTCATCTGGAAATAATATTGGTCGGCTTTGTAGTACTTTCTGGGTGGTGTCTGATTTAGAAAAAGTTATGAAACCATAATTTACATTTTTCTTCATAATTCTCAAGCTATATAGTCGACCATATTTTTCAAAGAATTGTCTCAGGTCCTGAGGTTTAATATTAGCCGGTATGCCAGATACAAATAACTGGTGACTTATAGGCGGATATGGTGTTCTAATATTATTGTACAAAGGCATAACTTTACATGTTTTATTTCTCCATTCTCTTGTACATGTTCTAACTTTGTCTCCAACAGTGTTTTGTACAATGTCATCAGAATAAAAAAACATATTATTTTTAATTATATATTCATCCTTATTATTACGATCCAGGACAATTGTCTGTGAAAATTTTTTTGTAACATTATCTCGTTTGGTCAATTCACCAATAACACTTAACACAATATAATTGTAAAGGTTTTGTGTGTTTACTGAGATTATGTTAGTACTACATCCTTTATAGTCCAGTTGAAGTATACAATCATGTATGTCTTTTTGGCCAACAACAGATTGAGTTTCTGTAGCCGATACATGGTGCACGAATATTGAGTTTTTTTTATAATATTTACTTAAGTTGTATGGAAATTTACTTAGTGTTGTATAGTATTCATGTACAAAATCATTGCCAATTTGCTTAAGATCTAAATCGGCAGCCATATTCTCGTATTCATTACTACATAATATATTGTCCATTTGTGTTTTTGACGTAAGTGTCTATAACAATATTTTTAATACATACAACTTGGATTTCTATTATAATACAAAAAAAAGTTATTTTTTTATCAATTAATACCATGGTTACATCCAATATATTTGTATACTGTAGTATTATTATTTACAGTTTTAGCCAATATAAAATGATTACCTATTATTGTTTTATAGAGCAATTATCGAAAGAAGGTCTTATACGATATTTAATGTCTGATGAAAATGCACCTGTATTTTTGGATCGATTAGATTTTTATATGGATATGGATCAACCCTTAGCTCATTATTATATTAATTCATCTCATAACACATATTTATCTGGACGACAATTTGGTGGCAAGTCCAGTGTTGAAATGTATCGCCAGACACTTTTGGCTGGATGTAGGTGAGTCTACTCTACAAATATTTAATTCAAATGTATGTTGAATTTTTTATTATTATTTTAAAATTACCTTCCTTATAGATGTGTTGAACTTGACTGTTGGGATGGTAAAGGAGAAGAAGAAGAACCAATTATTACACATGGAAAAGCAATGTGTACAGATATTCTATTTAAAGTAAGACTATGCCGTTGTATATAATATCCATGTTAAACCGTTAATTCCTAAAATATTATCAATCAATTATTTTGTATTGTTTTGGGTATTTTTCTACTAATTCTAGTAAAGGATCTAATTAAAAGTTATATTATATATGGAATGTTTTAACAATAATAATTTTACTTCCTAAAGAGCTATAAAGATTTTCCTAAAATTCCATGTATTATGTTTTTTGTACATTTTTTTGATATTTTAACCAAGTTATGTAATTTTTATATGATTATAAAAGATTAAAATATTATTTTCGTTAATTGGATAATTGGATAAATTAAATGTGTTTTGTACAAAAATAGAATAATATAAATAAGCATGTAAAATCTATTAATTGATAAATAATACTATATTTAATATTAATTAGGATGTAATTTATGCTATTCGAGATACAGCGTTTGTAACATCAGACTTTCCAATTATTTTATCATTTGAAAATCATTGTTGCAAAAGTCAGCAGTATAAACTTGCCAAATATTGTGATGAAATTCTTGGAGATTTATTAATGAGAGAATGCTTACCAGATTATCCAGTAAGTTAATAACTAAAACTGTTATTGTAGCCATTTATCGATTTATCAGTCTTTAAATACTTTTTTTTTTTTTTTAAGTGCGACCCGGGTGTGGCATTACCTCCTCCATCATTGCTGAAGAGGAAAATTATGATCAAGAATAAACGGTTGAAGCCAGAAGTTGAGAAAAGTGAACTTGAGCTGTTCAGAAAAGGGCAGTTTGTAATTGAAGATGAAGAGAAAGAGGATGCAACTGCAGTGACTGCAAATCCTCCTGAAGAAAAAAAGGCAAGCATAATTATTTTTGTGATAATTATATAATAAAATATGGTATTAAAAACATGTAGGCAGAAGCACCTGATGTGGGAACTGGTACAGAAGGTGCCGAAGCTCCACCACCAATACAATATACTGGATCAACTACAAATGTACATCCTTGGTTATCCTCAATGGTAAATTATGCACAGCCAATTAAGTTTCAGGGTTTCGATGTAGCTGAAAGTAAGTTTGAATGAGTAAATTTTTCTTGATACCTATTTTATTTATTAACATATTCTTCTTGTAGAAAAAAATATTCATCATAATATGAGTTCATTTGCTGAAAACACTGGACTTGGTTATTTGAAATCTCAAGCAATTGAATTTGTTAATTACAACAAAAGACAGATGAGCCGTATTTATCCAAAAGGAACCCGTGCTGATTCTTCAAACTATATGCCACAGGTATAAGAATGTCATGCTTTAATCAATTTATAATAAAACTGGGTAATTATTTTTATTATGAGCCAGTCTGTATCCCTGGAAGTATAAATAATTTTTTTTTTTAAATTTATTTTAGAAAGTGTTGTACCTACACACAATTTGATATTTTATCATAATTTTTCAATTTTTATCTCGCCTATATTTGTTAAAACTATAAATTTTCAAATTACAACTTGTGATTTAAATTTTACACTATTAAAAAATATGTTTTATAAAAATGTACATGGATTTTTAATTCAATAAATATATCCCGAGTAATAAGCATTTAAATTTAAAAAGTAGCAGGATGAAGAATTACTCTATTAAGCAATTGTCAACATCTATAATATGTGTGCTATTACACTACTTCTCTACTGAGCTATATCTTAAATTAGAATACTTAATAATAAATATATAAGAAATATTTTTTATATTATATTAAAGATTTGAAAAGTCAAAAAGTGTAAATTATTTTACAAATATATTCTCTAATAATTTATACAATATACATTAGTTGCTATTTGAAAAATAAAAGTTGATGTTTTAACGAATAAGGTAGGTGAATAACTATTCTAAAATTATGAAAAAATTTAGAACAAAGTGTACATAAAAGTTGAATTGAAAATAAATTATACCATACCTAAACTTATTTTTTAAAATCGTTTTTAATTTTAATAGGAATTTTTTGTGTGTTTTTATAGGTTTTCTGGAATGCTGGTTGCCAAATGGTGTCGTTAAATTTCCAAACTGCCGATTTACCTATGCAGCTTAATCAAGGAAAATTTGAATATAATGGAAATTGTGGGTACTTATTGAAACCAGATTTTATGCGTAGAGCCGACCGAAGCTTTGACCCATTTGCTGAATCTCCTGTGGATGGTGTAATTGCTGCCCAATGTTCGGTTCAAGTAATTGCTGGCCAATTCTTGTCTGATAAGAAGGTTGGCACTTATGTTGAAGTTGACATGTACGGCCTTCCTACTGATACTATACGTAAAGAATTCCGTACCAGGATGGTACCAAGCAATGGTTTAAATCCAGTATACAATGAAGAGCCATTTTTATTTAGAAAGGTCACTGTTCCATTTTTTTTTTTTAATACAATGTTTATGAAATATAAATATATGTATTAATTGTTTTTAAATTTAGGTAGTGTTGCCTGATTTAGCTGTACTAAGGATTGGTGTGTATGAAGAGAATGGAAAATTATTGGGACAGAGAATACTTCCTTTAGATGGTTTACAAGCTGGTTATAGGCATATATCTTTAAGATCGGAAGCCAATTTTCCAATGGCTCTGCCTATGTTATTCTGTAACATTGAATTGAAAATTTATGTTCCTGATGGTTTTGAAGGTACATTATTATGTTATATACTTTTATTAAAATAATTAATTTTTTTATGTTATGTTATTAAAGATTTCATGGCTGCCTTGTCTGATCCAAGAGCATTTTTATCAGCACAAGAAAAGCGCACACAACAGATGAAAGCAATGGGTATTGAAGAAACTGATATTAATACCAAAGATATTGTAGCTGGTAGTGGAGGAGAAGGCGAGAAGACTGGTAAAAAGGGGAGTAAAAATAAAAAGTCTGATGAACCAAAAAAAGGTGAAAATAATTAATTTAAATACAATTTTAATTAATTATGATTTCAAATAATATTTTATTGTAGATGAAGAACTAAAATTTGAAGATATTAACCTCGAATACCTAAGAAATGACAAAGGGTTTCAAAAGGCAAGACGAAAACAAGAAAAGGAATTGGAGGCTTTACGTAAGCGACAAGCCAAGGAAAAGGCTTCTATACAAAAACAACAATGTACGTCTGTGGAAAAGGCTGTTAAAGGCAAGGAGTAAGTTATTAACAAATAATAATAATAAACGAGTTGTATATTTTTTTATAATCTTAAAATGGTATGTAAGTATAATGTATAATGTGTTTTAGTAAAACTGAAGTAATCAATGATGGCGGAGTTAAAAAGTTGGTAACTGAGCAGATGACTCAGTGGTCAGAAATGGTTGAACGTCATAGGCGAGAGAAATGGGCTTTGCAAAAGCAACAAGCTACTGAGCAGCAGGATGCCCTCGTGAAACTTATGGAAACACTTCAAGCTGCACAAATGAAGCAGTTGGAAGTTCGACATGAAAAGTATGATTTATTATCTCTCCTCTTCTTACGTTCGCTCCATGATTTAATGAGTTTAAAGGAAATGCATCCTGCTCATAGACTCCCTTGTCCTTGTGATTTTTATGATATTGTCCTAGCTCTGCATCTTTATAGCTTTACTGACCGAAAATACTAAGTAATTATTTTCTTCCTTTAAAATTGTCTTTCCCATAAAACTGACTATTAATCCTAATTAATTTAAAAATTTTAATCCATCAAATCGGTTCCTTTGTTATTTTTCAGATTCCTCACTCTTCTTAATAAATCCAACTATACGATTATTGTACACCACCAATAATTCTGTGGGTCTCCAGCTAAACGTCTCTAAATGCCGATCAATGTCATTCTATCGTTGTCTTGGTATTACGCATTTTACTTACTCCATCCATAACACACCAATTCAGTTTGCCGGTAACTCCATTC
>JAIPRL010004849.1:0-35402 GCA_025469235.1 Pemphigus obesinymphae | reverse complement strand
TTGGCCAGCATATACAAACATAAATATACAAAATAATTTACAATTAAATATTGTCGCCGAGTTCGAACGGTTCAGGGTGGTGGATATGCGTATTAAACACCGTACCGAGCCGGTCGACGACAACGATGGTGTGGGGTGCCGGTAGGTATACATAGACGCGCGACGTTTCTGACGAGGCCTAAATGTGTTACGTTACAATATTTTTTTTTATTAATAACATAAATTAAGAATTCAAAATTAATATTCAATTATTTAATTGAATAAACATTTAAGTAAAATCAATTGAATTATTTGCTATTTGTGACAAGCACATGCAACAATACTCAATTAAAACCATGATTATCTATGGTAATTGACGATCATAGAAAAAATATGATTACAAAGTTTAGATACGTATGAGGCTAGAACTAGTATAGTGGGAATAGTGTGAGATATGTAACAATATTGTGAGCCGTAATTTCATATATTTATATTTTTTTTTTTATACTTTTTTTGTTTGTTTTATCAGTAGGTTTCAAAATTGATAAAGATACGTGTATAATCATCAACATTTATAAACTTAACACCAGTTTAAAGTACTGTGATGACCTGGAGGTGTTTGAACTAAATCGACTTATCAAATATAAGCCAGACGCAAAAGTGTGCACTCAGAAACCGGAATAGGTACTTCCTGCCATTCAGCACTGGTAAAATACCATGAATTGGTCAACAATTTAGTTTCCGGCTTTGGGTTCTTTTTGCTAGTCAAATGCTTCAAATTGAAGCACCTATACGACATTTTATTTCCTATTATATTGTAGCCAATCAATGAACTTCAGTGACATTTGAAGTGGTAAATTCTCTATAGTCGTAAAAATTATAAGACCATTTGTTTTTAATTTTAGTAACATAAAAATTAGATAAATATCTCTTTTTATCACCTTTTAAATCGTCTTTCTATTACCAGAAAAATAAAAAATTAACCTCATTAAAGTACAAACTAGAATGAATTTGCTATCAAAAAGCTCTTTACTCCTACTTACTCGTATTTCCTTCTGCCCAAAATATAATATTCCTTTTACCCTAAAATGTTTATACATGTTAAATGAACACAAAATAAATCCATCATTGTGAACCAATTCCTCAGAATCTAAAACAAATTGACAATTGTTTTTAGTTCACACCTATTATTATTTATTATCCATGATTATATATTATATATTTTGTTTATTAAATTGTCTGTGCATTGTGTCCAATTTCCATTTTTTCAAAAACGAAAAAGCATACAATTATTCGTACATTGTCTTGATATTGCGAGTTCAAGTAAATAAAACATCTAAATATCAAATTAAAAATTCATACTCAAAAAGTTGTCTTTTGAAACTAATATTTATACTTAAATTATGATATTTAATTGCTAATTGAATAATATAAAAATTTATATCAAACTCCCTGAAATCTGAATTAATGTGTTGATATTTAATACATTATCTGAAACTTATTATTATTATTAGGACCTACTATAAGTTGTGTTCTTACAAAGAATGTTAATTATGAAGAGGACGCTATACCCGCATTTGTTGTCTCTGTCTATCTAACAGATAAAATCAAAATCACACTGCTACAATACTGTCGTTTACATCAATGTAGATTTTGATATATGCAGTAACACAAATTAATAAAACAAAACTTACAACAAAATACTTTAATTTAATCTCAAACGTATATCAATATAAAACATAAATATTATTTCTCGCCTTTTCGGAGGTCTCTTGCAAGTACTCCCTCATGAGCGAGACTGAACATAATACCATTATAATTTTATTAACAGTAATAATTAGAAAAAATGCAACATTGACAATTTATAATTTCGATGAGTGTGATGACATTTTTGGATTTGTTCGTATACACGTCAGCTTGTACATATTCATATAAATTACATTATATGCCTATTTATTACATATACGATATACCTACAATATATATATATATATATAGTTTGGTCGTACCTACTACAACGCAGAATTAAAATTTTGGAGTTTAGGTTGAATTTAGAGTATAAACACTTATTACAAAATTTAAAGAAAATAATAATTTTAAGTAAACCTCGTTGGAATTTTCGTAAAATATCGTATGAAAAAAAAGTTAAAACTATGTATTTATAAATATCAAAAATTACAAATGCCGTAACTTTTTTTTTCAAACCATATTGTACAAAAAATCTAACGAGGTTCACTCGAAATTATTTTTCTCGTTAAATTTATTAATAGGTTTTTAAGCTCTAAAGTTAATCAAAACACCATTATTTCAATTCTGCATTGTATAATTTATTTGCTATATTGCCAATTGGATAGACGGAGACAGAAAAATGGGAATATAGCATCCTTTTAATTATTTAGATTTTGAGCGAAGTTAGGAATATTTTGATTTAATAATGATGTGTATGTTTTGTTTGTATAAAATTATCTAGTAGAAGTGATGTATTTTTCGATTTTCACAGTACTCAGTAGTAATCATAGAAAACTACTTTATAAAATTGAAAATTTTTTTAAATAGAAAAATAACATACATTATTTTATCATGCAGGTTACTGTATTTTTTTTTATAATATTATATCAAACTTCTATTTTTTAAATGTTAGGATTATGGCAACGTTTTGTTAAATATCAATACTGTAAAAGAATATTAATCATAATACCTAGGTATTATATATACTGTCATGTTGCCCCCTCCCCAACATTGGAGTTATATTTTTTTATCAAATTGTATAGTATGATACCACTTTTATGCATAATCAATATAATTTATTATTGGTTTATGAAGGAATATATATTTTTTGTTATTGTTGTAACAAAATGGTAAATTATCATTTTTCATGTTAAGAAGACGCCACGCCTACATTTGTTATTACTGTTATATCAGTTTTATAAATTTAAAAAGATGAATTACTTAAGTACCTACTTATAATTGGTTTAAAAATAAAAATCTGAAAATAAAAACTTTATGGTCGGGCACAATAACTATAATCAAATTGTAGTATGAATGCGGTACCTACGTAGATTTACTATATGTAGTGCGTGACAGACACTACAAATATATGTTTGCATGGCTTCTTTTAAATATAAAACATTTACCTGTTTAATGGGTATTAAATAGTGTCTTTACTCAATTGTTTGACATTGAAGTAAAAATTGAATAACAACTTCGGAGTAACCGTAACATTATATATCTACATATAATTTTAAATTATATTGTTAAAATATTAAACAAGAAAATGTACTCGCGGGGCGGTTCGGTTTGATTCATTGTCGAGTACCTACGTTTAGATATAAATATATTTGTGTTAGTAAATTACCTACATATGGTCCATTTAAAATTTTTAAATTACAAATTATAGCACAGAATATTTTAAGTTAACATTTTTTCTAAGCAGGAGACCATTTTCGCGGGGCCTTTTATATGGCCCGGGGCTTTAAACAACTACTTTGGTTATGCATTGCCTTTCCACCGGCCCTGTATAACACACTTTGTTGATATCTGTCTGAGTCCGACTGACTGTTTTTGTAATTACATTCGCAGTAGCAATTCAAAAATATCTCCTCCTTCACCGTGCTTATATTATCGTACCTATACTATTCCACAAGATCTTTATTGTAGGCAATTGAAATATTTTTTACCAACATTTTTGGTATATTTAAAAAATATTTACAAATTATATCGTTGGCATATTTTGCATTAATCATAATAAAATATTTGCACAGTAGGTACCTATTTTGTTTAAAATATTTTCTTGTACTCATCAACAAGTATTTTGAAAATATAATTTTCCAAGTATATTATAATATAGTAGATGGTTCTAAATAATAAGTATAAGTAAAATATAAGTACACAGGTAGTAAATATGATACCTGACGGAACCCCATCTCGGACACATATGGGACAGGGCTGTAATGGAAAATCTAATATTTTAGAAATGTTGTCAGGTAAACCAAGGTCATTCGAAGAAATTATTTTGAAAACGGAAATATAATCAAATAGGTAACAAAAATGTTATTCGTATAATTTAAAAATTGCGCCTTTAGTATTATTTCGCCCCTAGCAAAAACCCTCTTGCCAGTAGGTACCTACCTAGATACGGTCCTGTAGGGATATACTATTGTCTATTACAATGGATCACACCCAAACGTATCACTGCATCCATAGCTATAACGGGTTTAGTAATTTTGAGTGCTGAGTATTAATAAGAAAATCATCCGAAAATCAAAAACGAATTGAGAAAGAAAAGCAGATATTGGCTGGACATTACCAATTAGTAATGCAGGTCTATAAACTTTTTTACCGTCTTCATTAATCCATTCCGTTTTTAATTTATATTTGAATAAAATTTTTTACTAACTGTGTACACTGCAGTACGTATGTATAGTAAGTAGTATAAATACTACCGACCTCCCTGAGCATAAAACATGACCACCGCCCCACCTGGCAATGCGCCGTACCGTGGAGCACGGCCTACGGAGACAACATTTCTTATCACTCCCGCAGTTACGTTATCTGTACCCGATTTGTTCGTATTCACACTTATGTTTTTACATTTTGAGTATAATTACTAATTGATTAATAGTTATTTTAAGATTATAAAATTACAATAAATAATAATAGTATTGTCTACGGAATTGCATACCCAAACGAGCAGAAAATGGCAAGTATCTACCTACTAAACGGTTTGAAATGGTTGAAATTCACAAAAATATTATCCAAGAATATAATGCAAAATATAACTTTAATAAATAATATTTTATCTCGTTAAATTTCATTTTACTTTTTCAGGGATTATTAAAACTATTTTTGAGTTCAGGAATTTATTTAACAGCTCTTGTGGGCATCTTTACATTGCTGCCATTATCTCAAAACAACACTTTCACCAAATGTAGGCAAGTATCTACCTATACTTATAATATTATGATAATATCTATAGGTATTCTGTTCACAACGAGAACCATTAGATATAATTAATTTACGTCAGTCGCATTCAAGTTCACACTAAACAGAACCTATGAAAAATTTATATTATATAATATACACCTCCCAGCCCACATCGTGCAAACAATGTTTGTTTATTCTCATTGAACCGAGTACACAATGTTAGTATAATTTCATTAAAAAATTATATTTTAAAATGTTAATATACTCAATTTAGTAGAGACAATGGTGAGGTCTGCAATGATGTACAAATTAGAATGTTGGGCAATTAATCAAAAGATGGAATAGAAATAAATATAACAGAAATGAAAATATATATAAAAGTAGGTAATATAGTAGAAAAATGAGAGAGAATAGACAGAGACAGCTTGGACATATTTTAAGGAGGAGAAAACCTAGGTAGTATAAATGTATGTAGTAGATAGGATAAATGTATGTTGAAAGAAAGACGGAAAAAGAATTGTTTGGATATGATATGAAGTAGACTAATGTAATTTAAGGGAATGTGAGAAATTTATTACAAGGGTATCTAACCTCAAATAGTTGAAAGAGAAGTCAAAGGAGAGAACAAATATTATTATTGGTACATACATTTTTATTTATTGGTATCATACTGTTTATTTTAATATCGACCAATATATTGCAGTTAATATGTTGCTTTTTTGATCTGTAAATATATTATATGTAAGTTTTAGTTTATGGTTTCTAAACATAAGTTTAGACGGCAGTTATCGGTTATCGTGACTACCTGATTATGCCACAGTATATTCTGTGTTTATGCATTGAACATCATAATTTCAAAATTTATAATCTATTATAGTATTACCATTTGTAACTTACGTACATATTTCACATTTTTATTATGCTAATCTGGGATTTACCATTTACCAAAATCAATGCTATGACTTTCTTCCAAGGACATGGTATTTTAGCTAAGAAACGAGTGTGTGGGTCTGGTTACAAGCAAAATTGTATGTTGGAAAATTTAAGGTTAAGATAGGACTGCATCTAGACGCAATAGAAAACAATGTAAATTAAGGTATAACTATTTATTCCAATTATTGGCGTGGTTTTAAAATAAATGAGTTAGAAAATGCTGGTTTTAATCATCTAACTGTAAATTACATATACAATTTTGTTGATTCTCAGACTAGGACTCAAGTTGAACGGTCGCGAGGATCCACTAAATGGTGTAACAAAAAACATAGGGGAATATTTGTTAACATCTTGATAGTTATTATTTGGTTGAGTTGACAACCATTTATTGGAATTCTAATATGTATTGGAAAACATATTCCATCTCTAGTCAATTATTGTTTCTATATATATATATTAGATACTATTGACTTTTTATTTTTAAATTTAAATTTTACTTTTTGATATGATTTTTAAAATTAGTTTAAATTGTATTAATTATTTATTATTGTTTGTGATTACAATCGTGTTTACAAATATTTGATATTGTTTATTATTTCATATTATGTTATAATAAAATATGGTATTAAACTGTTGACAACCGATGGTAATCCATTGCATAATCAGGTAAACTTGTTAACCGATAAGAACTGTTTAGACCCATTATATCTCCGCTATGTCCTTTTATTTGTCTATCCGTAGTTACTATTTCACAGCTACAAGTTTTTTAATTTGGCTTCATGGGATATTTATGTTATTTGTTTTATATTCGACATATATAATATGTCTGTCTGTATTTACAAGTTGTTCCTGTAATCATCAATATTAAGATTTACAATTTTAATTTATTTTGTTAGTTTTAAGTATCTATACATAAGTATAATGGGTTAAACAAATTTTTATAGAATTATAATTTATTATATAAAATATGTTAAGAAATCAGGAATTTGGCCAATTTGCAGTAGGCTTTTTGAACTTGTTTTACTATTCAGCTATTACTCAAACAAAATACAATAAATCAGTAAACATTTTTTAATGGATTTAGTAAAGGTAATATTTTTAGAAACTATAGTAACGTAAACACTAAATTGTATTTTATGTTACTAATTTAATTTGTTTGTATTATTTTAATTTAAAGGTACATTTGATAAAATTTGTTTGGTAATTTATACTTATAAATGTATACTTTTTTTGAAAGTATTTAAATATAATTTTGAATTTTCTCTATTTATTAATAAAAGTGGTTGGTAGATTTTTACGACTGTAGTAATGTTATACATTTAAATATTAGTAATTAACCTTTAGTGACATGGATATGGTGTGGGATAAATAACATATAAAAATAGATTATTTAGTTGCACTTTGTTATACTCTTAGAAATAATCAAATATATGTATTTTTTGCTCTATGATGTATTCATTATTACTTATTACTAATTCAAATACTTAAATTTCTATACATAAATATGCTGGTTGTATACTTTTAAAATACTTGAAAATTATTTGTTTTTGTATATTTATTGTTATTAAAATAGAATTTTAACTGTTTACAGTATTGCATCTGAAAGAGATTTAGGAGTATCAATGGCGTTAAAAGAAAAAGTATCAGGTATATCAAAATGTTTTTAAGTATATTTTCATGTTAAAATCAATAAGTAGTCTGTTACTATTTATTATCATATTTTTAACACTTGGTTTTAGATGGATTACACAAAAATCTTATTTGTGGACGCCCACCTGGATTAAATATGGACAAAAAAGAATTTTCATATGAAGATGATGCCTATTATGGTACTTTTAAAGTTGATGTGAATTCAAAAGTTCGATATAGTATGTTTCAAAATTAAATTTGGATTTGGATGTGTAAACTGCTTAAAACAAATAATATTTTAAAATTAACTCTTTTGTCATAAAAACAATTAATTTTATTAGTTTAATTAATACAGTTGAAAATTTAATTTATTTGATTTTCATAGGAAAATTAAATTAAAATGTTGAACATAATTATTAAGGGGCCTCATGAATGTGTTGAAATATATGAAATATATACAAAAATGAGTTTCATTATTTCTCAAATTCTAAAGCCACAAATATTTGATTGGGGTACTGAAAATAGTTCTAGCATTGTCATTATGTTTTGTTGTTTGAAATTAAATAGATACATTTTGAAACTTTTTATAACATTTTAAACATATAAAATGCTCTAAAAATATATTGGAATTTTTTTTTTTTTATCCCTATGAACATTGAAGAAATAATGACAATGCTAGAATTTTTTTTAAAGCCTTAATCGAAAATATTCTGACCCCCTTTTTAAAGAATATATATTACTAAGAAATTTGACAAAATTTATTGAAACAGGATCAAAGTTACAGTGTATTTTTATGTGCTAATAATGGGTTCTTGGAATTGGATACCATTCTACATATTATGATTATTCATTCATTTTATGGTCAACAAAATTTTAATCAAACTATGAAATATTATACTATTAATATTATTATTATGACATATACCCACTACTACACACCATCTAATACAATTAGAATATTATACCTAGTAGTAAACAGAACCGTCCTTAAGTGGGGGTCTTGTTGGCAAATTATAGAAATATAATTGTTGAACTTTTTGTTTTTTGCTTATTAAATTTTTCATATCCATCCACCATAAATATTTTTTCAGAATTGTCTTTAGTTACTTTTAAATATTTTTAGTTTTATTATTTACTATAAAAATATATATTTATGGTTTTATTTTTAATTTTAATTTAATTTAATTTATTGAAAACAAAATTTTAAATAAAATTAATTAAAATACATTTCAAAATTATTGGTGTAAAAACATCAATGTTACTAAAGCCGACCAATTATTTTAGGAACACAATGTTTATCAAGTTATGTAGTTTTAAGATTGATTAACTATATACTGCTATGAACGATTATCTCGTATATATCCCAATATTTCTAGAATATATATATATATATTTATTTTATTGTGCATTTCACATTTGTATTATATTTATTTATCTTATTTTTTGCACATATAATTTAAATTTTATTTTACGAGATTAACTTTGTTCTCATGATAACATAATAATATATTTTAACAATTACTACTTTTGATTAATTAATGTTTTAAATAATACTTATTGGAGGTGGGTTACATCTTGACTGGTCAAGTGGGTGAAATGTATATTTCAGCACACAAGGTGACTGGTGGTGTCTGGTCTTTAGTGCAAGCTATTCATAATTACCAAACCCATCCATAATTTAGTAGGTAATTATCAATAAGCACCTTCGACTCCTCTAATAATTGAAGGTGCAAACCTGAGCATGTTAAAGTTTAAGAAATAAGAGAATGTAAAGCTGTTAATTTAAATATAATATTTATATCTTTGGTACTACATTTAGGAATAGTAATAAACAGTATTTATTGGATGACTTTTATTAGTAATTTTTTTATTTGTTGAACGTGTATTTGGAACATACATTTATTTGCCATTTTTAAATAATTCTACTATTATATTCTATTTGAATTCAATTTTATATTACAGTAAATGTTCCATAAAATCTATTAAAATATGTATTGTTACTTATAGGCACTTGCACTTATGCCTTTTCACTTATCAGAGAATTAACATCAGATTTATTTTTCTATCTCTCTGTCCTTTTAGTGAGGATGGAAAATACTTTGTTGCAAATTTAACGAAGAGTAACCATATTTTACAACAATAAGTAGATTATTATTTTTATTAGAAATTTTTCCCCTGTCCAATGATTACAAGTATGAAAAATTCACAGAAATTATCGATTAGGTTTAAAAAACACTAACCCAGTATAGTTGAATTGTTGTTTTTTATTTTATGTAATATATTATAATAGATTAAAATTTGAATTAATTAGAATTGCTGCTAAGTCCTCTGTTTCTAATCAAATAGGTGTTTTGAAATCCGTTAGTTTTAAGTTAAAAAATTGCTTAAAAATTTACGATTATGTTTTCATCGTGCAAAATTTTTACTGATGAATGAATCTACAATTACCCATAGCAAATACATTAATTGACTTTACAAAATTTTTTTGTAAATATTTTTTACAAATTTTTTTATTTATTTATAGGTACAAAAAAGGGAATTGTTTCAATAGATGAAACTACTAATAATGTTCGACCTAAATTACCAAATTCAGTTGTCATAGCTAATGATGGTGCAATGTATTGGACAGACACTGATACTCATTATGGATCGAATGATGATCTTTATTTAGTATTTGCAGATGGTTTAGGAAGGTATATGAAAATAAATTGTATTTAAATTATCAAACAAATCCAATTTTCTATTCAATAGCATCTTGATGAGACATTTAGTATATCCTATAATTTAAAATACACTGTATATCCTCTTATGTTTGTGAACTTGTTGATAATAAATACTATTTCTAGAACATTAATAACTAATAATTGATATTTATTTTAGGTTACTGAAATATAATCCTATAACAAAAAAAAATACAGTTTTAATTAAAAATCTTCATTTTGGAAACGATGTTAAATTATCTAGTGATGAATCATTTGTTATTGTATCAGAAGCTGGAAAATATCGTATTCATAAGTATGTAAACAAACTTTCTTAGTTTAGTACAATGGATTCATTTTTTTTTCCAATCATGAAGAATAATATTAATACTGAAAATAAAATATTTACTATACTATAAGTAATATTTTAATATTATTTTTTGGAATTAAAATGTTGGTCTTCACAATATTTCAGAAAAATGTACTTATTATTAATTATAGAATTATATTAACCATTTTTTAGAAACAATTAATACTCCCTTTAAAAACAATAACTTTTTTAACTCTAAAAATTATTGGTTGATTTAAAAATATTATGGCCCATAAATAGTTATCTCTAACTAGCATACAAAATTGATGATTATTATAGGTACTTCTAAAACTTTTTTCTAAATTGGATGCTTTTAAATTAAAAATGTTTTATTATTTATCACACTGAAATAACCAATATAGTTTTAGGCAAACACAATATATACTCGGCGCACAATAAGATGATGACCAGTCGTGTAGCCAAAACCACTTCCTTTACTGTGCCGCTCGCCATAGTCGAGTGATCCATTTTTCTTATGATACACAAACATATAAGCGCATATTTACATGTATGCAAACTGATTATGCTCCGGGCTGTTTTATAAATATTATCTAACATACCGACATGTCACTGATGAGAGTGTATAGCATGTATAGCATGTTATTTGAGATAGCGCTGTTTAGTTGTGTATTAGATTTTTCAAGAACTAATCAGAAACCAGATAATGCAAATAAGATGTTAAGTAGTCAGCCGCCAGATTATCATTTTAATGTGTGCCATGTATACATATTATATTTCATTATAACTAAAAATAAAATTTTTAAATCTCTCAAATTTAAAGAAACTGGATAATTTTTACCAACTTTTTAAAGCATTTGATTAGGGTAATCTGACATTATCAAATTGTAAATTACAACTTTTTGGCTTCAGTATTTTTTCTTCTTTTGTGGTTCAAATTGTTTTTAAATTGTTATACTTATTTTTTTTTTTGTTTAGTATTTTTATTATTACTTTTATTTTAATTTTTAGTAAATCACCAAGTAAAATTAAAAATTAATAAAATATATTAAATATTAAAATGATATACTTGAATTACAAGATTATTAACTTACCATATTTTAATAATACAGGCTTTATCTTAATTTTCAAAGGTAAATGTATGTGTTATAACTTATTCAAAACTTCTACTATTTTCAATTATTTCATTTTTAATGTTAAGAGGATGTCAGCACAAACAATTTTATATGAAAAACTCATGTTAGCATTTCTAATTTTTAACAACTTACATTTGTAAGATGAAATGAAAAATAAACTATAGTTAACAATATTATATATTACATATTAAAAGTGATTAAATGATTTTTAATTTTTTTCAAGATATATTTATTTAAAAAATCAAAAAACGTTTCCTACTTTTTAATAACTCATAAAACATTTTTAAATGCACATATTACAAAACATCTATGTAGAGTGCTAGATAATATTGTTCTTCATTATTTATTTTTTGTTTCATCTTTCTATGATATTTTTAATTGTTCTAAATGAAAAATCCAATAGTAATAATATTTTCAATAACATTTTATAAATTCATAAAACACAATAATAGTAAAAAATTATATAGTAATTGGACCGATTACACAGCCAAAAAAAAAAATAAATAAATAAATAATACATTTGGTGCCCTGAAATTTTTAATTGAATTTGAACATATTTTTGTGTTGTGGATTATAAGTACATTTTATTTTGACTTTTAAATCAATAATTTAATCATTTTAAATTGCATACATTAAACTTGGATGCAATTCCTTATTGTACCTATGCACAAATTATATTGATGATATTTAATAATAGATAATAATAGAAAACAATTTTTTTTATCTGTTTAAGTGTTTAGCAATAATTTATTAAAAAATAAAACATATATAATTTAACAATAAAATATTTATTGGTTTATTTCTTATTTATGTATAATCTGATTATAACTTATGGATTATATACAAAATGTGGCTATTTAAAAACGGGACTATTCACCCTTTATAACTAGGTAATTAAATATAATAGGTATATATTAAATTGTTATCAACTACAAAGTATTCCACATTCGATAAAACTATTTTTGTTAATTTTGGTTAATTATTTTTTGAACACAAAATTGTTTGAAATATTTTTTTGGCAAAATTAAACGCAATTTAAAAACCGAATTTTTACCAATAATTAAAAATTCTTTATAAAATTTTAAAATCAACTAAGTGAAGTTATAGTAACTATGAGCTACAGTAACAAATTGTTACTGAAGTATAAGGATTTTAACATGTTATGTACTCACGTTTGTAAGTAGCACAGTTAGCTCAATGATGGGCAGGAGATGTAAGACAGCAAACACCTAGGTATTATATGTGAAAAATTGATGGTCAATTAGAGAATGATAAATAAGAAATATTTAAACTTATAAGTGTGCATCAAGATAACACATCTGCGCACACCATCTTTTCCCTTAAATCGAAAAGTTATCAGCTAAAAAATATATTCTAGTATATGAATACTACTCATAATCATTAGATTGAATTTTGATGTTTATCTATTACCAAAAATTACAAATATGTAGAAAACCTACTTATTCTGTAGAAGAGATGAAAATAAAAATGGCAGACCTACTTAAATGCTTAACAAACTGTAACATTACTTTAAACAATTGAAAATATGTATGAAATTATGTGAATATATTTACCATAGTTTAATTATAATATTCTAAATATAACTTACAATTATCATACCAATTCTAATTTAAATAGTCACATCTTGTATGTATATATATTTATAAATTTGTATTTTTATTATAGTATTAAATTATTTAAATAGAAATATAATTTCTTAAATTTAAAAAATTTGTCCTCTAGTTACTTTAAATTGTCTAATTGTATAAGTTGAGATGTTTTCATATATATTTTATTAGTAAATATTCTCTTATATATACTTGTATTAAGAATATTAGAATTATAATTATAATAGAATTTCAGTCTGTTAAATAAATAAATGAAATAAATGTCTTAATTTCTAGTGTTGTTGTCAATTATATAATTCCTTTTTATATGCAAATAAGTTTGCTGGAAATACTATCTAAATAGATATAACTTAGGCTGTTATTTTTCCAGTTACCTTACATACAGTACATTGTTTAAAAATAATTAAAGAGAAATATCCTAGACAGTTGTGTAAACATATTTAAGTAATCATGTAAATAATTATTCTTATTTGGGGATAATGTAATTATTGTACATTGATTTACCAATTGGTTTTTTTGAAATTATTTTATGACAGTTTTACAACAAACTATACATTTTGTTATTAGCTCTATCTATAATTAAAGCGATAAAGAATTATTAGGTATTTATTAACTTCATTTTGTATACATATTTTTTTTTAAATCAATGGCAAAGTGCACAGTGCACACATATTATAAGTTCACTTTTTTCTAAAATATATTCTATTATATAAATATATATATTGAAGATTCTTTGTATTTTTTTTATAAATTTATTAAGTATATAATCTATATTAATTGCATTGAAATTATTAACAATTTTCACTTATCATAAAATGACATCTAGTCATTTTTGAATTTTCATTATACTTTTATATAATTATGAAGTCTATTATTTTTTTGTTTAGTTTTCGCTTTTTTTTCCTAATACCTATAATTTTTATGTACATTAATACAGATTTGTAATAAATTTTAATTTAATAATTTGTCTGGGCTAATATTTATCTATAAATAAACGAAAAATTTTAGTACTAAGATAAAAGTATTAATTTTGATCCATTATGACAAAACTGTATTATATTTTTTATACATTTTTGCTTGTTACCCAGTAACAATTCTTTATAAATGTATTGCATATATAATGTATATAATATATTATATTTAATATCTATGAAATAATAAAAGATTTAGAGTATCATATAATACTAGAAGTATACTATTTTTAAAATAAATTAATCCTCAAAAACTTATTTATGTAACGAACTATAATATATAATAAATTAATTAGTACCATAGGTTATATAAAACTATTATGATATCATTAGATACATTAATATAATAAATAAACATCCAGCATTATGGTACCTAACAATTAACATGTAAGTAATGATGATTTGTATATATCACCACAGCGAAATAGTGAACATACTACTAAAGATGACACCGGCAATTGATCTGTCTGAAATATCAACGCACAACTATAAAACTACACATAGATATATCCTATGAAATGCAATATAATTATAAATAAAACATAATAATGTTAAAATGGAAAATTTTGCAAGCTAGGATCCAAAAGATTCTAAATCACTAAGTTAAAAAAAATGATGTTTATGTACTATACTTTGTCACTGGTATAAACTCATTTGTAACATTATTGAATGATTTACTGAAAATCATAATATTCTAAATCTAAATTAAGGTGTCAACATTAGAAAATTAAAAATGATTCACTAAACAATTTGAAAACTTGTTTATAAAAAAAACAAAAAAACGAAAGAAAGCAACAATTAAGAATAAAAGAAGGTTTTTTGTTATAAAATACTAAAATATAAATTAAACTTAATTAATGAAATTGTCTATATAAAATTTCTTAAGATTAAAAGTAATCTTATTAATGTATTATGTTCTCTCATATTATATTTAAGGATGGACATTATCTTGAATATATTTGTACCTTATATTCTGTGAAATTTTTTAGAGTATCTTTTTACTAGATAACAATATAAGATACAGTCTAGATTATGTATTGTATTGTTTAAGATACAATTTTAAATAGTAACTATTTAATAGAACGATTAAATAAACTATCACTTTAAAATGTTTCTTTTTATTAAATGGATGTTTCATGCAGAAAATTTTTGATAAAATAGCAATTTTATAGTTTCAGTATGTATTAATGCATTTGTTATATAAATTACAAAAAAAAAAAAATTTTACAAATTTTTACTGCAACAGTGTATTTAGATTTTAAATAGATATTGCATATTATAATGAATATCAAATCAATCTGACAATGTATGTAAGTTCAGGATATAAGATTATATTATAGTACTATATACAACTATATATTAGTTCATCATAAATCATAAGAATCTTAATTTCTAAATATCTTTTAACCCAAAAATTGCATTTAATACAAATAATTACAAACGTAACATTATAAGTTACAACTTATAATGCTCTTAAAACTATGATTAATTTTTAATATTCTTTTTTATAATTTATGGTTAATTATAATTTGTATTACATTGTTTTAATTTATAGGAAAGTTAAATAAAGTATTTAGAAACCTAATCTCACGAATCTGCTTTAATAGTATTAATTTTGTTATGATTTGAATTTTAAGACAAATACATTTTTTTTTGTTTTAGTTTGGTAACACCATAGAGTCAGATTTTTGGAATTTCCTAGAATGTTAGGTTAGTTTTTTTTTTTTAATGTACCTGTGTTAACATCCTTATCAATAACATAATGCTTGGTAAATTGTGCTCTCATAAAAAATAAAATAAACCCCATTTTATTTGGTGTCTTGTAAAACGATAAATAATTATTTTTCTCTGTGAAATATAAATTATTTGATTTAAATTAAATCATAATACATTAATTGTTTTTTAGTCTGCATAACTACATCATTTGTTATACACAATGAACTCAATTAGCACATTCACATATCTGAATCAAAGACAATATGGTCATGATTATGGTAACGTAAATTGTTGAATATGACTAAATAGAATAAATCGAATATAATGACACTGGTTCACAGACAGCCAATTAATACTTCTAAGATATAGGTGCCTAGATATGACCTTAGGGGCAATCTCAATTTCCCTGTTCCACTGATTACAACTAAAATCGTCCTTAGATAAATCTATTTGTTTTCTTGCTTGAGATATTGAATATTTATAATACGTTAAAAATATTCAGTATAGAATATGGTTGAATATGTATTTGACTTTTATGCCTCTCTCCATAGCACCAGCGGGCGCGCAACGGTAATTTACTGTCTCCCTCTTTTTGTACTTTTTTTGTCTAACGCTTCATCCTGAATCTTCAAAATCCGAGTCAATTTGATGAAAAATATCTAGTACACATATATAAACGATGTAAACAATTAATTACAACTTAAACAGTACAAAACTTCACTAAAAAACGTAGAAACAGTAATTTTTAAAATAGAGACTAGCTCAGACTAGAAACGTAATCAATATTTTTGAAAAACGCAAAACACTGTTGGTACATATTGAAAAGAATTAAAAATGTTAATTTTAATGATCAGTCTTATATGCCATTTATTTCCAAAATGCAAACAACGAGGAAACCTATGTATGAATCAACAAAAATTAATAGCGTCGAGTAATTTAGATAGTCAGGTATGAAATAATAAAAAGAGTTAATAAAATAATTAAAAATACCTAGTGTAATATTTATACTTAAGAATACACATTATTTCCGCTCTCCACCACTAATGCAGGAAAAATGAAGCATACTTTTGTGAATGAGACTGTAAACTACCATCCACACTCTCAAATGAAGGTTAATTTTTTGTACATAAATAATCTGTGTATGAAAAAATATATTTGACTAAAAACAAGTTTTAATTTTAGATTATTTTCTTATTTGTAAATATTTAATTCATTTAAAGTATATAAATAATGGTGAATAATGTAGGTTTATTTTCCCCACATATAACCAACCAAAACCTATGTTAATTGTTCACTTGAAGAATTGGACCCGTCAATGTCTTTATAACTAGTTTCAACTTAACTGTATTTAATTACTAATTTATAATTTATATAATAGGGTTAAGAAAGAAAATGCGTGACAAGTTTATTGAACAATTGAGATATATACCTAAGACAAATAATTTGGAGGACCATATGGGAACAGCAGATATTTTAATGTATCCTTGTAAGTTTAGTAGACATTTAAATAATTTACACGTCCTTGGTTGTTCATCAGAATATGGAGAAATAGTAATTCAAAATACTATAAATCATTTTGACCTATCTCAAGAACAATATAAACTCAGTAAGTATAAAAACAATAACTCAATAAATATAAGGTAAAGAACTCCTCAATATATAAAGCCCATACAAACTTAATTATATAAGATGTAAAGTTATTTATTTTTTTTTTTAATAGTATATATATTTTTATTATAAACTAATTAGTTTTAAAAATGTTATCATTGAAATTGTAGTTTCTATGGATCATTTTAATCGCAACAGCATCAACTTCCTGCGTTATCACCATCTTTAAAGCTTAATAAGTTTGAATAAGATGTTGTTTTACTCTGCGTTTAAAATTGTTCAAAAAAAAAAATGAATGCGGAGACCAAAATTGCCAAACGCTGATATTACCTCGCAAGAAGTCAACATGCTCAGGAAACAATTCTTCGAGTTTTCCTAGTAGACAAAAAGAAGTATTGGTCGTTGTATTATTTTGTTGAAACCACACAATTTCTTCTCTGTGGTCATTAAAAAATAATCCAACTCAGACCGAAAAAAGTTCTTTAACATTGCATAATTTTGATTGGAGGTGACTATTACAGTGACACTGCACTCTTCACAAAAAAGAGTATGAACTCTATACCGCAAACTAAAATATAATACTTTATACTGTGTTCCCTATAGTTATTTTAAGAACAGTTACAGAAATTTTGTTTCTTTACTGTGGACGAGATGTGGAAATTTGCCTTGTCAAGTCATGGTCTAAATATAAAATGGTGCAAACACAGCTATCTAACAACTCACTCCTATTATTGTACTTTTATCCTATCACTAGTTACTAAAATTATTTTTGCCACTTATCATGAAGTATTAATGAATTTTGTGAAATTTATTTATACACTCAATTTTATATTTTTCATAATTTTAAAGGACCATACAATACAAAAAAGTATTTGTTTTTTTTTTTTTAAGTATTATTATTAGTACAAATGTGTATAAAATATAATGCACAAAAAAAATTGTAAAATCATACACAATGGCGGTGACTTATGCTTCTACATAGGAATCGTCGACGTGGTTTATGGTATTTTTTTATATTTACTGTTATATTGTACGAAAATATAATTTTCGTAAGTCCATGTATTTTGCTAAATTTTAGATTAAGTTTTACTGTATAAAAATAAATATTAAATGTATTAAATATTAATCTTATAAGATCATACACGGTAAAGTGCTATGATGAACTGCTTATCACGTTTTTAATGATTTATTTATGTTTTCTACAAAACTATAGTTTGGGATCATAATAATAGTAACATTATTATATTATTATAGCCTATGGATCTTTTATACTAATAATTCAATAATATAATATCAATAATTGTCTTTTATTTAACTATAAAAAGTTTTTTTTGTATACCTATCAATTTTTTTTAGTTTATAGACTAAGTTAAGTGTTTTTAAGGTTTGATAAATTCTATGCAAATTTAATTTCTGTAAAAAATTTAAATTTTTACACGGATAATTTGGTAAATATTTAGATAATAGAAATTCACCTAAACAATTTCTGTTTCTTAGAAATGTACATCTTTTGAATTATGTTTTACATTCTAAAAAATTGTGGTATATATGTGTATAGCATTCTCTAAATATATCTTCTTCTCCTTCGCCTTCTATCTCAACTATTTGGGGTCGGCCAAATTCTCTAAATATATAAAAAAATTTATTGTTATATGTTAACTTTTAATAAAATACGTATTATGCTAATTATTGTTCTTCGATAATATGTATTGGAAAATGGAATATTATTTATGAGTATATTAATTATATTTAGATATTAGTTTTATTTAACTGCAATGTAAGTTGTACAGGTAAGCAGTTTGTTGTCATTATAATATAATATAATATAATATTATATAATATTATACTCGTATTATGCATATTATGTATATAATTAGGTACCTGTGTATATACAAAAAATATTGTACATGAACATTTTAAACTCGAAACATAAAAGTTTACTAAATATTAATTTAGGAAAACATATCTGTTATCATTAAATATTTACAAATTATATTACAGTGGTGAAAATATATCCCTACAAAATAAATATAACTGCTATAAAATTATATTTTAAAGTTTAATGAATATTGTTTCCAAAATATTATCATTTACATGTTTTTTAAAAGAATATTGTGATTACACAACAAAAAGTGGTACCGTCATGGGATTATTTTAAAATTTTTAGATTTAGATTTTCCCTAAAATATCTTTTATAGAACTCCTTAAAATCCCTGGATGTATGCAGTATTTTTAATGTTTAATATTTATTTTTATATAATAAAAGTTACACTAACAATTAGCAAAACACACGGACTTATGAAAACTGTATTCATTTTTTATTTTTCTCAAATATAACAGAAAATATAAATAAATATGTTAAACCGCGTCAGTGATTCCTTGCTATGTAAATGCATAGGCCACCGCCACATTGTATAATCTTATGACGTCACGCAACCTTCTTCTTTGAGCTCTAGCTCCTTAACGAATGCATATAATACATTTTAGTACTACTATTAATTAATTAATTAATTATCTATCAATTGAGCCTATATTATTATTTTGTGTTGTATGGTCCTTTAAAATTTTTATTCTTCTTAGTTGATAGAACTATACTAACTTTCGATTTTCAAATGGCAACCTATGATTTAAATTATAAATTCTTAAAGAGTATATTTGTATAATAATTAAAATATTTTAATTTATAAATCCGATACATACTTCTGAAGTAATAACTATTCAAATTCAAGATGCAGGGGAATAGAGAAGTACTGTAATAGCAAAATTATATACTATAGTACTTTTCTCCATTGCGTTTTAAATTTGAATGCTTGTTATTTGGAAAATATTCATTGAATAAAAAAAATCAAGATATTTTTATGAGTAAATTCCCATAAAAATAAATTATTTGAAAATGTATAATAATTTTAATTATTGGTTGTAATTTTAAAATCAAAAGTTTATATAGGTTAATCAAATAAGGGAAGAGGATAAACATTTTAAGATATATAAATGAAGGTACAAAAAATTTTCTAAAATCAATTTCCTAAAATTTATTTATACTTTCCATGATATCGTCTAACTCATGATAAATCAACTTGTATATATTTATTTAGTCATTACCAGTTTTAGCTTGAAAATCTAAGTAACTTTCTTTTTTATCTTTATTTTTTTTTTTTATAAAATAATCTATTCAAATTTATTTAAGTATAAAATTCAGTACAAAATTAATTTTAATGGTTCTATATATTTTTAAAAGGAGTTACTATTTTAAGAGTCAATTTTATATTAAGATATGTAGATTATATATTATGAATAATTAATTTCATATGACATATTTTAAATATTAATTTTATTTACTTAATTAAAAAAATACATAATAATAGCATTATTCACAAGAAATATAAAATAATTTTAGCATATTTTTATTTAAAGAAATAAAGTAATTTTAAATTTGTATTTTTATTGTATACAAAAATGTTTATTTAGATCAGGTGCATGAGGATTTTATTAATGATTTTGCATGGGCTGAGTCCCAATTGAAATTAGTTACGGTTTGTAATGACGGATCATCAAAATTATGCAATGTTTACCCTTCAGGAAATATTATTACAGAAAAAACCTTCATGTCAACTTCAGGAGGCTTTAGTGTATCATTTTGTCCGGGATCATCTGGTATGTAATAAATATATAAAATAATATGATTTATTTTATAACATTCCATTAAAAATTTCATTTTTAATTTAAAAAAATGTATTATGTAGACATATTTTGCGGTGGTTATAGTGATGGTTCAGTCAAAATATGGGATGGTCGTATAAATAACGCTAAAATGGTTTTATATCATCGATCACTCAATGATAATGGTAAATATTTACTTACTTTTTAGTATTATAATAATAAATTATTTCACAATAAATATATTGTTATTTTCTGTGCAAAACAAAGGATTTAGTGATTTTACAATGTCATTTTTTTTTCTGAGAAAAACTTTTCTATTTGAAGCTATGTAGGGGTTTGGCAATAAAGATTTTTTTTGATATCAAATTGATTAGGTTAAGTTAGTATTTTTGAGAAGTAATTTTTCGATCTTTCAAGTATTTTCCTTGAGCATAAAGAAACCAGTTCGAAAAGCCCAACGAAATGTTCTTTAGCATTGTTTAATTAATTACGATTTTTTTTACAATGAATTCAGGTTATTAACTATAATTAAGACTTTTAATAAGCTATTTAATTCTTCTTCTTCGTCTTAGTCTTCTTTCACAACTATTTGCAGTTGATCACCCCAAACCTTCACTTCCACTTAATTCGATCTACTGGATTTTTTTCATTTAAACCGTTCACCTCATATATGGTCCTGTATCCACCCTCTTTGTTACATTCTCCCACCTTATTAGTTAATTTCCACCACCTAATCCTTGGTTCTATATCTGTATTTTTCTTTTCGTACATCTTTTTTTTACACCAAATATCCATAACCATCAACCTATATTGTGTTGTCACACCTTCACCTGGCATAACTTTATAGTCTTTACACTTTATAAACATCCTCTCCTTTACATAAAATAATTGATTTGTGACTTGTTCCCTACACATTTATAGGTTATATAATACTCATTTTTTTTCTAAAAAAAATATTTACAATTGCTAATTCATGCATTGACCGAAAATCAAGTACTCTTTCTCTGTTCTCCTAATCTATTCATATCACAATATCCTCAATTTCTGGTATTCCTCACATTAATTCATCCATCTCTTGCTAGCATTCTTTCTTTTGGTTTTCTCAACATCCCACTTGTAGAGCATATACATAAACTATATTCAATATTTTTTCTCTTATATTACTTTCACTATAATTACTTTATCACTTCTTCCAATTACTTCTACCAATCTTCCTGTCTTTTTTTTTACTATTATCACTCCTCATTCTTTGTATTTGTTGTTCCTGAGCATATGATTTTATGACCCTAACTAATTTTGTTTTGTTGTCCTCTTTTCTACTTTGGATTTTGCACATTCCTCCTCCTTCAAAACTTTTGCTAACTCCTCATGCCTTTCAATTTTCCAAATTCTATGTACCTATTATCACTTTGTACCTATCCTTTTTTTTACGTTTGAAATTTTGGGCGTGGAACTGGGAAGGCTGGGATGTTTGTAGGGTAGGGTGTATCTATTCTACAAACTAAGTTGAAAGTCTAACTCAAAACACTTTGGTGCTATCCTTACATTGATGACATCATAACTGTTTAGTAGACACTCACATATGACTGATGAATCAATTACAGTACTTGGTATTTGGTTGGTACTAGTCATCTCATCCTTTAGGCCATCTTACTCATTTTTCCCGTGCATATCTAAGATAGAAATTCTGTTTTCTGTTTTAGACTCCTTATAATTTTTTGAAAACTTTTATGCTAAATGTAAACCAGGCGCAACGTCAATAAGTTACCATTTATGATAGGTTTGAGATAACTGTGAATGTATTTTGTATTCCCCTCCACACGGATAAAAAGTGGTCTAATCCAAATAATATACAATTTAAAAATTTTAATTAATATTGTTTTGTCTGAAATTTCAACCTGGATTAATCAGGAAAGAATCAAAGAATAGTTAAAGATATTTCTAAATGAGAAAGTGTAAGAAACATACATTTTAATTTTTAATCTTTCTTTATTTTAGATATAACAGATATATCTTGTGTTTTATTTCAAAATGATCAAACTATTTTATCTTGTTCATTTCTGAATCGGTAAGTATAATTTATTATAGTGAAAGTATAATATTCATAAAACATTTACACATTTTTCTAGGGAAATTAAATTATGGGACTTACGTAAAAGTTATAACCATGTGGGACCATTAACACTAATCAAATATACTAATAATACTGAGTTTGCTGGTTATAGAAATATTATACTAGATCGTCAGTCTTCTTATATGTATGCAAGCGGTACAAATGATGTTATTTATTGTTTTTTATTAGATTCTACAGCAAAAGGTATGTAATATGTATATAAATATTTTAATTTAGAATTATATGTAGTCGTTATGGTTAAATTAAATTTAATAATAATTAGATTTTAGGTCTTATATGCATACAATCATACATATGCATATTTTTAATGAATATTCAGTAGTTATACAATGTTGAGGTAAATGCAATTGAATTACTATTCAAAAGTAATTTGCACAAAGTAACATAATATTTTTGACGTTACAAATTTTTCACAATATTATTGTAAACTATAGAAGACCAATTTAATGTAGTAATGTAGTAATGAAAACTAATAATCTGAATTACATTTAATTTTAAATAAATGTAATAATAAATACATAAAAAAATGTTGGGTAAATGGAGATAACAAATATAGGTTTTTTTTGGAAATTCCTATTTTTCACTAGATAATAAAATTTTATATTATAGTTATTTTGATACATACCATTATATCTTCAATTGAAAATATACAAAATCACAGTTGTTCATGATAGAAAAAAAAAAAATCGATTTTTACTGTATATTTGTAATTTGAATATCAATATAGTATTAAAAATAGTTCTAATAACTTTCAGTTTCACCTAAAATTTGAATGACAGTTTTTTTGATATAAAGTTTTCTTGCAATATATTACCATTATCTATTTTATAAGTTTTTTAATATAATTTTATAAGTTTACAAAAAATAATATAAATATATATTTTATTATATAGATAGGTTAGAATAAATAACTTAACCTAACCTAACTGTAATATTGCAGAAGTAAAATGATTGAATGTAAAATATCAAAAACCAATGATTTCAACATTTGTATGTTTTGTATTAATTATTGGTAAATAATCTATTCCGTCAAAAATTCCGTTCTATTTAACCGAATAAATTAAAACTCGGTGGAAATCCTCTGACGGATATTTTAAAAATAAAGCTATCTATTCTAAACTTATTTAACACTATAAGCGAACTGAAAGGCAGTTTATTTTTGGGATTGTCAGCACATTTAATTTATTTGCAGAACATTCTGAATACCACTTGTAGGTGGAGAGTACATCAGAGTTTAATATACTAAAAATACCTCCAGTTCGTTTTTTTGGTTTTGCTATAACTCTGACGTTATTTTTGATAGGAAGGCCGTTCCTACAGAATAAATTTTGGTTCGACGTCCTTTATAAAATACATCCAGAATGTTTTCCCAAAATTCCCTTTACATCTATCTGATTGGATGCAAACTGGCTAAGATTTCTTAGGCGGTCATAAGGAGTGATTTTATTGATTTTTAAAATATTAAAAGGTTAAAGGGCTGTTAAAAATGAATTTATAAGTTCTATCTTCTGTGTTCTGTTCACGCCTAAAAATGTAACATTTTTCTGCTAACCTACACCCGGTAATACCACTTGCTATACTAAATATTTTAATGAATAAGTACCAATTAAAATACTTGTACGGACATTTGTATTGGTTCGTGTAGTTTTTATTGAAAACCAATTATTTGTAAATTTTTTTTTTTTATTTGGAACCAATTCCATAATTATTGATATAGTTCTATAGTTTAAGATAGTTTAATATAGTTATAAGATACCCCTACAGTGTGGAAAGGTGATTCATAGTCCACACCACCATTTTTTTTGGTAAAAATCTACTTATTCTAATTCCAAGAGTCTGGCATGATGCATACGCTGATTACAATTTTAAAAACATATATAGATTTTTATTATTTGATGGAATGATCAGCCTACAATTTTTATTTTCATATTTTATACTGATATTTCTAAAATGTTGAACATAAATGTCTAATTAAATAAATACAATTTTTTAAAAAGTTCTTAAAAGTTTTTAAAAGTTCATTCTTTCATAAATTTTATGCAAATTTCAAATATTTTTTTCAAAATTAAAATAGATGTATTTATTCTATGGAATTGGAATCGTCTATTTGATTGAAAAATATAAATTTTTTCGTTTTTTATAAAATAGATAGCTGACATGTACACGTGGGTATATGTAATGGCTTGCCGTTTACTTTTAATACGAGTTACTAACACTTATTATCACATATGCGTCACTAGGCCTCACTCAAGCACAAAATCATAGTATGATAAAGTATAATAAATTGTCTAAATAATACTTCTTAGAATCGTTTGTTGAGTAGGCACCTTAAGGAAAGTATCTAAGTATTCATTATTATATATTGTTATATACAGTATGTAAGTTAATTGTAAAATCAGTAGCCCTAATTCTTGATAGAGTGTAAATATTTTTACTCCATTTTTTTAAATAAAATATATAACTAATGGTTTGTGTTTTTGCACAATTTACAAAAAAAAAAAAATTGAAAACTGCCATCTTATAGAGTTAATTATCGAAAGTTTTGAGAAAAAAAATATGTTGAATTTAGTTGAATTTTGAATGAATAAAGCAATTCATAATTTCGAAAATACAGCAAAATTTAAACAAATTTTTCGCACTTTTTAATACTGATAGCTACAATTTTGCTGTATTTTTGAAATTATGAATTGCTCTCATTCATTCAAAATTCAACAAAAATTTTTTGGGTAGTTTAATTTAAAATATTCTTATTAATTAATCAATTATTATTTTGTTAGATATTTAAAATATATTTAATATATTTGTGTTTTAGAACATTTAACTCCAATTCGTCAATACTCTGGACATTATACACCTCATTACTCAAACATTAGTGTCACTAATGATGGCCGATACCTTTTTAGTGGATGTTTAAACGAAGCCGGAGTTTTGTGGTGTACAGACTATCCATATATTGACAAGCCAGTGTATAGTGTGTTCAATGCTACCTGCAATTGCATGATTTCTTCAGATTGGTGTGCAGATCCAGCTTGTCTTAAAGTTAGTTACCTTTTATTTTATAAGTATTATTTAAACATTTTTAAAAACATGATAAAACTCAAAATTATAGTATAAATAATTTTTTATTATTTGTAATAAAATGTTTCACATTAATTAGTTTGCTGCATGTCAATTTACTATACACATACTCTGGAGTAGGATTTTGCATCACCTACATAACCTAATTTTTTTTAGGTAGGATGCTGTTTAACATCAATATGCGCCATGATAAAAAGAAATGAAAATTATGTATGAATAATTACTCTAATATTTCAAAATTGTATTCTAACACCTAATATAATACATTGAGTAGAGGCAAATAGTTGTTTTGTGCAGCAAACAATTTATAATTTTAAAATCTTTAATGATATCACATGAAATATTATTCTTATTCGAGAAAACATATATTTCAGTATTATTATTGTTATATATTACAATCTATATATAGTTCATAATCGATTATTATATAACTGATAAAGCCATCTCAATAAATATTAAAATTCATCTCACATTTTTAATTTTTAGTACTCAAATTAAAATTTTCAAATATCAATAAATCAACTAAAAACATACGTATGATCATAAAATATTAATTATTCTTTGTAAAATATCATAAGCAATTCATTTTCATCTTTGTTTCTGCATATTTTAATGATTCTATGCTATATAATTAATGAAAACTACAAGACATACAAAACTACAAGCAGTAAAACTGATTTACAAAATTTTAAATATTTTCCTTGTTCTTTTTAGATTAATTCCAATTAAACCACTATATTTATATCAACATTATAAATAAAAAGAATCCCATGCATTAAGATGTCAATTTAATATATATTTTTATTAAAACAAATAATTATGTTTTGAAATTATTATTTTAGTACCTAATATAAATACATTATTATATTTGTTTTTTCTAGTTGGTAGTATGTGATGAAACAAAGCCAATGATATTTACAATATTGCCACTCGAACAACAGGATCCTTCAGAACTTACATTTTGTAAAACCACGAATCATCAAAGATTATTTTGGAAAAAAAAATAATTCATCGGGTTTGTATAATTTAAAAATATTAATGATCATTTTAATTACACATAAAAGGCCAGAGTATGTAAATATTACATTAAAACATTGGTATTTAAGATATAATATGATGACGTTATATTCATTCTATTTAAAAGTACAAATATATGTTTAATATAACTAATAGGCAGTCAAAATGTATAGTTAATAATTTTAACAGAATTAGTACAAACAACCAATTGGACTTTAAAACACAAATAAATAATAAAACTGACTTTTAAACAATTAATTAAATGAGTAATTGTTTTAAAATTTACTCATACCAATACCAATATTCCAGTACTCCAATTGAGTCGAATCAACCCATATTCAAAATATTTTATTAAAAATTACTCTAATGTGTAATACGCGGCATTGCCAAAATGACTATTTTTTCAGGAAAGCATATTTTCTTTTTTCATATGTTACTCTTCATATAATATCATCGAACTTTAACTATTTCGGTATCCAGTAAAAAAAAAAAAAAAAACATAGATATGAAAATATTTCACCAACTTTTTTTCTCATAATTTTAAATATTATACCTAATTGCGTTTTTTAATTTTTAATACATGTTCAATAATTTTTCTAAAATATATTAGAAATACCATTTAAAAGTAATATAATATATTACATATAATAGATACTTTTAACCTATTCAAGTTAATAATATTACTAAAACGTATTCAAAATATGTATAAAAATATAAAAATATAATTCTTATTAGGTAATTAAATTTAAATATAAATATCTACAAAATGACTCTCCTCCCATCATCAGATTTGATTTTACGTCTTTGTGATTATGTGATTATAGGATTATATGAAAAATATCAAGTGCCTACCTTCAAAAGGTAAAATTTAGTCTGCTATATTCATACCAGATAATATATTACACTATTTCTCCAAAATGTACTCGTATATATCAAAATATCTAAAGTAATTTTAACATTTTCCACAAAACATTTTGACCGATTCATTGTATTGTATATAAATGTTTAATTAATTAATTAAATTAATAGTATTATTATTAATAAATGTAATTAGCAGTAAAAAGTTAATAATTAAACACTATAAAAACAAAATTGCATATGTACAGTACTTACTAGTCAGTAAACAGTATAAACATGTAATTTAAGCTATGATTAATTTTTAATAACTTAAAAAAAAAATTTTAAAAACATCCATAATATTTATTTTTCAAAAATATTGGCAAATTTGTCTATATTTGAAATATTTACACAATTCTTTTGGCGTGAAACTCAAGCTTTTACAAAACATTAAAATTTAATAAAATTTAATATAATAATTTGATAAATCTGGATAACAATACATTTTAATAAAAACATAAATGTTTCCTTATCATTTAATATGGGAAGTAATACTTTTAACATACATATTGGAAAATGTAATAAATATAAAAACACTTAATTATTTTTACTTATTTTTTAGTGTGAAGTTGAAGGATAGAGTCCACTCACCAATTAGAAGACCATTGATGAGACACTAGATTATTTATTAAAAACAGTAGTACTTAAATATACCTAAACATTTTAAAATATTACAACTTAGTAATTAGTCAGGAAAAATATTTACTAAATACATATCATATAATATATATTGTTAGTTTTTAGTGTGGTAAATAAAACTGCAAAAGTGTATTGAAATTTAAAAAAATATTATATAATGCATAATGTACAAAAAAATATTCCTGTAAATATTGTCTTTAAAATTTTTTTTTATTAATAATCAGTGTTCTAAAATAATGTAGAACATACTCAAAATAAATATTATCAGTCTCTTAAAATTGAATATTTTCAAAATCTTTTTTTATTTGTATTTTGTATTTTATTATTATATTTCCAAATTTTGCATATTTTTAAATATATTTCATACTAATTTATATTTTAATTTTGAAATTTATAAACGATTGATTAAGCTTATATTGTTTAAGTTTTTAACAATTTAGAACTCATTTGTGCTTTTGTTTGAAAAACTATAACTAAAAAACAGTAATAAAAATCAATAAGTTTTTGAAAATAATAAGTAACAATTAATTATTTAATAAAAATGTTGTTAAAATGAAGAATATTCTTCTATATATTTACTTTTATTTTAATATACAACTTTAAATTGTGGATAAAAGTTTAATTTAAAGTATTAGACCACACAGTGATTGTACCGCTGTAGGAGAACTGTCACTGTTAAACAACCAACTATTTCTATCATACATATAAGCAAGTAAACCATAGTGGTTTACCTATGATTGGGTAAATAGATAAATGATAGTAATTAAAAAACTAAATTAATTAGAAAAAATAAAATAAATATGCGTTTATTAATTTAGTTATCTAATTCAAAATTTTGTTATCCTAAGTACCTATATTGAAAGAATATTTATGAATATGATGTATTATATAAATAGCTATAAACTTGTATAAGTATAAAATTATAGCAATATTATAATGAAAAAGACACACTTTACTTTTCGGGTAAAAGAACTTCGCTTTTTAGATAGGATAATCTTACTATATGTATGTCAGTCTTATAAAGTATTTGAATAAAAGTATTTAAATAATACATTTTAAATAAAGTATTTTCTAAGTATTTTAAATAATATTTCATAGGCATTCGAAATACCTTAAGTACCATTAAGTACATTAAATGGAAATACTTTCATTGAAATACTTCTGAATAAATGTTTTTACAATAAATTATAAAGTTTTAATTTTAAATAATTTCAAAATAATATTAATATTCAATTTTGCTTTTATATGGTTCTATACATATTGTTAATAAAAATTAATTTTTATTTCACAACCATCTTTTTTTGATTTTTATCCCAAAATAAATTTTAAACACAGAATATTTCTAGATACCATTACATACTGAACTATAAATATTCCTTATTACTTTGTACAATTTGTACTGTTGTAAAGTTTATTAATTTATTTTTATAATTTTTTAACAAGTAATTTAAATTTATTTATATTTTGAACTTTTACAAAATGATTATTTGCTATTCCATATAGTCTGGTTTACTATGTCTAATAAATCAAGAATATTTGTGTATATATATGTCTATGGATGCTCTACTTTTATTATTACCTAAATAGTGAATAACTATATTAATATTTTTATTTATTGCAGTTTACCTATTGTCCAAAAATTTGAAGGGGCTCCTCTACACTTTCTATCATAAATATGTATCTATTATAATTTTATTATAAATTATTTTATTAATTATTTATCACATTAAATAATTGCTAAGACTTAGTTGAGTAGAACTTAAAAAAGACCTATGAAAAATAAAATAAAATAATACGAATATTTAAAAAGTATATTAAACAAAATGTTTTATATTTATTCATAAGTTATTTATAAATATATAGTATACATATTTGATTTTAAAATACTTACAATTTTATTTAATTGGTTAATTGGCTGGGCACTTATACAATTTATTAGTGTTGTAAGTTTGAGATAAAATTAAAAACAAAATATCCCTATTTTTTTTTAGTAAATAAGGACATATAGGTTTTTATTATAGTAATCAACTATTATAATAAACATAAAAATAATATAATATAATACATTATATTATAATATTTACATAAATATATAGTACTAATTACATACTATGCACTAGGTACTGTTATTACATGACTCTCGTTCTCGTATATTGATTTTAAACATTCTGGTTTGATAAAGCGGGCGAACAACTATTTCTGGTAATAAACGTTGTAAATATAATTTAATAATTATTAAATTTAAATATTTAGGTAATTTTTCGATTTACAATTTACATATATATACATGTATATTCAAATTCAAATTTCAATTATAAAATTAAAAATTAAACTTGATTTATGGTTTTAGTTTATGGACCATTTTACATTCCCAAAATTTTTATTTTTATTTTTATTTTAGTCATAATTTATTTTTTGGATATTTGTCCAATTATTTGTGTGTACAACAAAATAATGAAATTTTCGTCTATTAATATGCAATTGTCCCATAATTTGATAATAATAAACGTGCTTGGTTTTTAATTTAATTTAATTTTTTTCAATATTACAGTATTCTAACTAAAATATAATAATAATAAATAAAAATGTTATTACATATACCTATATGATTTAATTATCAATTATTATAATACTTACAAGTTTATTATTGATAGCTTCTATAGTGGTAGTTGTATCTCTTGCGATATATATAGACATATTTTCACTATAGTCTTGTTTCCAATCAAACCATCTGCCAAGTTAAAATTGTATTAATAATTATCACTCACTTGGATTTGTTGCTAAATATAGAACGTTTTATAATTAATTCCATTTTTTGACGGGCGATATCTTCTACTTCTCGTCAGTATTGTAAGCATTTGGAGCATAAAGTATATTATATACCTACTGAATTTTTACATAGGTAAGGTATTTGCGCTCATTTTACAAATTTGTCGAAATCGCGATGCTGTAAGACGTGTTTTTCGTTTATAAAACCATTTTTCATTATAACTCTGATCTCGAGTATCATTTTCAATTTCTTTAATATTAGTTTTCATCAATATTCTAAAAAAAAAAAATGTTTTTTTATTTTTAATTTTTCTAATTTTTAATTATTTTTATTGTGTTTAGTGCCGATTGATGTATTCTGTGTGTTGTTGTGATTTTTATTTATTTATTGTTTATATTTTATTTGTACCAGCAATACACAAACCTTAATTACCTACCCTAATATTATTAGTTTTTAAATACATATAAAAACAGAGTGGCCGACCGAGTTGGATATTATATATTTGTATAGGTGTTTAAGAGAATAAGGTGTCCGGGTTGCGCGTGATAATATTTTATACTCCTGGCCCGTATAATACTATAGGTACTAACATTATTTAACTATAATAAAAATATAAATATAAATAAATACATATTTATTTAAATAGGTTTATATTATACTGGACTGTGATTATTACGCATTTATTTTTTGTAATTTTCGTAAAAGTTGTTTAGTTGAACGATATAACCTCCGCTTCAACCAGGTACGTAGCCATGGGAGGAACTTGAGGGGGCCGGGCCAATTTAGAAAAATCAGTAACCACGAGTTGGTCCCCTCAGTTTTTTAAGAAGAATACTACACACCTATTGTAGCAGTATTAAAATACGACGCTCTAGAACTACAACTTAATCTCTTAGTAATCGTGCAGAGTCAAAATGTATACAAAATATGAAAAATGAGAATTCTATCTATGCTGTAGCGTGGAGTTTTTTTAGATAAACAATTTTTTTTGTTTTTTTTTTTATTTTAATTTTAAGATTGTACGACTTTCAATCACGGATTTTAGGTTTTCAAAGAAATATACTGGAAAACCCTCCAGACTCGAGCACATTAAATATTCTCATACTTCATATTTTGTAGAGAAAAGTTGTAGATTTTTGAGCGTGAATATGATTTTTAACAAAAATCGTGATACAATAATAAAAATGGTACTGACACGCGACTATTTTTTAATTACTTTTATAATAGTATTAAATATTTTTAAATTGTTGAATTTTAATTTTTCTTAAAATTTTATAAAAATTGCTTAAACAAAAATCTATAAAAATCTAGTGTAAAGCGTCCTCTTAAGCCTTTTACATTACCTATAGAAGTTATGTACCTACACTTCCTTACATAGAAAATAAACATTACCAATATATTATATAACTTATTAGTAATTAGTTATATAGTTAATATAGTTGATAGTAATAACTTATTACCAATAAGTGACTTTTTTTATTCTGAGTGGTGTGAGGGAGTCAGTGGTTTTACGATAATGTTGATTTCGTACCTATTATTTTAATTTTTTCAGACATACTGGTTTTACAAGATTTCGTGCTAGATTCAATGAAAAATCTAATTGGTTCCTTAATAGGTACATACTACATACTACAAATATATCTAGCAAGCAGCCCGTTTTTTTTTACCATAATGTGACATAAATATAGGAATGATGAGAAATTTTAGTTTATATACATGAAAATTTATCATCAAAATCTAGAATTAATTAAAAAAAAAAACTGTGAAGGATTTTTTTAGGTTGTCGGTGGGAGAAATATGAGAAAACCTTGGATATTGTGTTTTTTTTTTTTTTGATAAAAGCGCATGAAAAATATTTAAAAAACATTTATTTATGTAATATTTATTTAGCACGTACTATTACATAGAAATCGAGAATAAGTTTTAAGTTCAGCAATCAATTAATGTTCCCCAAGCGGGATTATAATATTTAATCAATAAAAATAAAAAATAAAAATTTCACTACATCAAAAATGTACTTACTTTAGTAGTAACCACACGTACATTCATCGTTCACAAAATAGGAGGTAATGATATAGATATTTCTAAATATAATAATTAATTCATATAGATATTCAGAATTCAGATATCTTATGATAAAGTATTGTTGTATTTATATTATTATAAATATTTATTTTTATACGGATTATACGAATTTCTGCTATAAATATGTAAGTTCATAATAAATAATACTTACATTATCCAATAATAATATTAGATATAATTTGAATTTCAGAGAATGAAAAGTCAACAAGTTTTATTGAAGTAAATCCTATTTATATTGACTATTCTAAAAAATTATATAAACACAAATAAACTTCTAAATTATATTGCCTAGTAAATAAATTATACATTATATTCAGTCATGTAGTAAAAATGTGTGCTCGACTACCCAAGAGTACCAGCAGGGCTGTCCCGAAGAAATATTTATGGAGTAGGGGTAAAAAAAATTAATTTTATTAAAATATTAAAACATACAATATATAAATAATTAAATTTACGTATTAAATAAACTAAATTAATGCAGGTAGGTAGGTATATAAAGAAAAAAAAAAGAAAAAAAATATATATACATATATTAATAATAAAATATTTAAATATAAAATCAAACATGCAGCCAGTAGGTAAAAAGTAAATATATTGATTAGTATGTAATAATGTAACCTTAATTTTTGTTATATATAACTTAGGATTTTTAAATAATTTAGATTTAAAAAAAAACTTTTTTGATATGTATTTTTAAGGAAGATAGATTTTATTATCATATTTAAATTTTTCATAGGGGTGGGGGGAAATGTCGTAATTTGAGGAAATATCCATATACCATTATAACCTGGATACCACGTCCCTTAAGAGAAGCCCGGAGTTAACCCCTCAGTTTTTTTTATAGAATTTTAAATTTAAAGATTTTTATGTGTCTTTATATTATACTTAAATGTCCAAATCACAGTATAAAATAAATATTCTGAATTTTATGTCTGTAGTAAATTTGATATTTAATAAATTTAATTAATTAATGTATGGATATTAAATAAAAAAAATTTAGAAAATGCACAATACTATGTGGTTCTCTTTAGGAATAATTCCTGGCTATAATACGCTTTTAACTTTGTACTAGTTTCACTAATTGTGAATATTTAAATATAATTAGATTTATCTATACATTATATATCAGGCGCGGATCTAGGGGGGGGGGCATAGGAGGTGTGTGAGACATGATTTTAGACAAATAAGTACCCACAAAATCACTCAAGGGTATAAGCCCCTCATAAAATATTTCCGTATCCGCTCCTGTTATGTATACAATTTTATATTAAAAACAATAACGATTTAAACTTTATTCTTACAAAAAAACGAGAGCCTAAGTATATAACAATATTATATTTGTATTTATTTACTAAATTCATAATATCAAATATTGTAATTTTTACGTATTTTTACTAAAACACACTATAGATGCAGTACACTTCGTAATACCGTCGCGGTCGGTATTACGGTGTCATGACCATAAAACAAAAAAAAAAAAATGACTTAGGCTCAATTGATAGATAAATAATTTATAAAATTAATGGTAGTACTCAAATTTGTCTAAGTCGATTCGTTAAGGCGCTAGAGCTC
>JAIPRL010004848.1:4313-35407 GCA_025469235.1 Pemphigus obesinymphae | reverse complement strand
TCTTGGGTTACAAAAACCCAACTAGTATAGGACCAAAAAAAATCCGGGACCCAACTAGTGTAGCACCTAAAATAATCCAGGACCCAACTAGTACACTACCTGTGATTACCCCCTGGTGTTCGGGACCTAACTAGGATGCTCCGATCGGGGTCATAGGGCCTATATAAGAGCGTTTTCCAGTAGCGGACCAGCGCTCTCTTCTTCCTGTCGTGACATGAGTTTAAATATAATTAATAAATTAATTACGGGGGCGCATGGAAATTTCTATTTCTTTCCTTCTATTTTTGTCGATAAATTTCACTGGCCATACTCATGGTAAGTTTTATTTGTCTTGGGTCTTTGTTGTTCTAAATCGTGTTTATTTATTTCTTTTTATATATATACAAATTATACACATATGTGTATGTCAGGATTCAGCCTATCCTCTGCGTAATCGATATGTTATCATATCTTTACAAAGGGAAAAAGCTCTGAACTTGTTTTGCACCATTTTGTAACCATTTTATTTTAGAGTCGGGTGTAATTCCTGGATAACGCTATTATATATAGGCTCTTGAAAATTAAGATATAGGGAAAGAACGTTAGAAAATCCTTGGGATGTAATATGTACCCAAAAAGTTGTAGGTATTCGTTTTTACCCAAACGTGTGTACCGAAAATACATTTTTGATCCCAAACGTATGTTTCCGAAAATTTCGTTATTCCGTCACCCAAAATGTGTTATATGGACCAAATTTCCACCCCCTGCCCTTGGCCTAAAGAACTATACATTATTATTATTATTATTATTATTATTATTATTATTATTATTATTATTATTGTTGTTATATGGCATTCGACGACAGCGGCCGCCGTGTCCGGGACGCATATTAACATACTGTACATTGCTACGCGACCGGTAGTTTCTGATTGGTCTATTCAAATTTACCGCCGTTTTATCATATATTTTTTTATCAAATATCACTATACCCGTGACAAAATAGATAGGTATGACAGCAACATTGTGATACGCACATCTCTGTGAAGTATCCCCACTTTTTACCGTTTATTAAGTTCTCCGCCTCTCATTGGTTACATATATCAAACATAGATTTCCAAGCTATCACCACAGAATTGAACGAAGAACGGAGAACCCAATACATGGGGAAAAGTGGGGATGCGCATATCGGACTAAAATTCGTATTATTGCTGACATACCTCTATTTTGTCATGACTATACCTATCTCAATTCATTGCATTAAACTAGTTTAATAACCAATAATTTCAAATTTTCAGTCATCATAGTCTGTATTTGACATTTGTGACTTTGTGTGTCGTTTCTTTATAGTTCAATTTTTGAGAAAGTGATTGTAAATGGTAAGAAATAAAAATAGTCTTTTGGTTGGTCGTCCAGTTTTTTAACTTAGCAATTAGTTAGCAATGCTATTCAGAAAAAGAAAATGCATCATTATGTAGGTATGATACAAAATATTTAAAATCACTTTCTCGAAAATTAAACTATAAAGAAACGACACACAAAGTCACAAATGTCAAATACAGACCGATGACTGAAAACTTGAAATTATTAGTTATTAAACTAATTTAATGCAATGAATTGAGATAGGTATAGTGATATTTGATAAAAAAAAAAATATATGATAAAACGGCGGTAAATTTGAATAGACCAATCAGAAACTACCGGTCGCGTAGCAATGTACAGTATGTTAATACAGGGCCGTATCTAGGCACAGGCAAGAGGGCTTTTGCCAGGGGCGCAATAATACCAAAGACGCAATTTCAATGAGGGTCCGCCTCAATTTACTGATGATAATCTTAGGCGCGGTGCATCAGGAAAAACTGAGACAGAGTGAGCGTTTCCTTAATAATTTTGAACAGCAAAAAAAACAAAATAATTCTTTCAACTTTCCTCCAAAAAAAAATACTTCAATTGAAGGGCTCCTCGCAACAACAGGGCAAGTCCATTTTTTTCGAAAATCAGTTTTTGATCGTTTTGAATGCGCCATATCATCACGGTTAATACTGTTCAAGAACAAGGTATGTCGAATTGTTATTTACGGAGATAACGTGCAAATGGACTTACCTCTTTTAACGTTTTATGCATGGTCAAAAACAAGGCAAGTCCGAACTTGCCTTCTTTTTGCAGCTAATATATATATATTTATATATAGGTCATACTGTAGTATTTTTTTATCATATTTTTTCTGCTTGATAACAATATTTGTATTTTTTAATTCTTCACTATTGTTTTATTATTTAGTATCTAGTTAGAACTATAAAATTGTAACTGAAAATATTGTATTTTATGATACAAAAAAATCATGCAAGTCCATACCAAAATAATAAAAATGAACAGTATTATATACTCTATGATGTACAAAGCATTATTCAATATTTAAATATTATTCGTGTTAACGATCACTTATAGTGGTTACTTATTTTTATATGTATAACGATTTTAATATTTAATAAAAAAGGAGATATTTATGTTAAAGATGGTTTTTTTAATGATATTTTTTTAAGGTAATAAAAAAACAAATTGGGTGATTATAAGGTCAGCAAGAGGGGGCGGGGAGGGGGTACTGTCTCACTAAGAAAAAAAATTTTGGGTTGGCAATTATTTGGACAGTTCAATCGACAAATTTGTGAAAAGCCCTTGTTTTTCTTATTACTCTACCACAAATATTTCATAGGAATGACAGTGATTGAGGAGGGGCCGCAAATTGCAAATTCTGTTCATTGCCAGGGGCGCTATTGGGTCTTGCTACGGCCCTGATAATTATGTTATAGGTGAATAAATATAATATGTACCATAATATATTAGATCTTGAAGTAAATTAATTTCATCGATAAAATGAGTACAACAAACGAATTACTTTTTGGTGCCATACATAACAAGCATATGATTGAATATATAATATCTAATATGTAAAGAAAAAAGAAAATAAATCCATAAAACTATTAAAAAATATGTAATGTGAAATAATTCAATACCTTTAAATAAATTACTGCATTATCAGACAATTTATATCAATCATTAAGTGTTCGTATAATATAGGAAGGTATTTTTGAATATTTGGTTGAAGACTGACTTAGCTAAAACTTTTCCAAGTCGATGTAACCATGTATGTAACAAAGGTGTACCTACTATTAGTACCTATACTCGTGTAGTTTTTGACAGTATACATTTAAATGTTAGCCGTAGATTTAATATGGATGATTTTAAAATTGAAAACTTATTTGATATGAATTAAATATTTCAAATTTTGTTAGGCACTCATAATGCGTATTACATAAAATATAAAACAATAAAATTTAACATTAATAAGCAATTTACATTCAAAAATACTAAGGAATAACTTAACAGTACACAATAATTTAAATAAAGACAACAGAATATGTACAATACTAGATACTAATGTTACTTAATCATTCTATCCATGACAGTGGTAGGGGATAATTGACCAAAAAGTGATAAGCCCATTATGGGAACTAGATTGCATTCTATGTACTGTTACCTTTGGGTACTGTTTCAACTATCACTCCTATATAGGTACTTGGCCAACTATACTTAGCACACTTTATTTATTATAGTCTATACATATTTTATAGTTATATTAGTAGGTATAACATTTATATTGAGTAATAAGTCTAATATACTGTATTATATAATAGCAGAAAACTACAAAACCAAATTTGGTTCCCGTTTTTTTTTTTTTTAAATAAAATATGGAAAAAGCAGCAATTTCATAGGTGAAAAGTTACCATAGAACATGCGCAAAATGCACGTGGACTTCAAAAAAAAAAAAATAAATAAATAAATAAATACTAAAATACTTTTTTTTGTCAATTTTTTAAATTTAGTTAAAGTTATGAACGACTAACTTTATATTACATTTTTTCGGGTCTTGTTTTTTAAAAAAAATTTATAATTTTGTTGAAAAAATTTAATCAACTATAAAAAAAATGATGACTACGGACTTTCGAAATTTTTTGATTTTAATTAGAGTATTTACGTATTTTTAACGTTGAATACAATTTTCAAGTCTTAAAACCCAAAATTACCACTTTTAAGACTTAGAAATCTAAATATTTAGATTTAATAATGTAAATTTCGAGTTATTTTCGAAGAAATTAATTTCTTATTTTTATTAATTATTATATAACGAAGAAATAAAAAAATCTCTTTTGACGAAATCATATTTTTGCCGTTTTTCTTCAATTTTTGGTAGTTTTTCTTTACGCATTTAAAATTTTTTTTTCTTCCCCTCTCGTACTTATTATAAAAATAAAATAATTACTTTGATATTTGTGGTTGATTGCTAATAGTGACGCCAACTCGCGATTTATTTGTTCTACATTTTTATGCTTAAATTTTATTATACCGTTACGTCACGAAACGATAAAAATATACAATACAATTTTGTAATCGTACCTATATATGAAAAAAACTTGAAAACTTGTGACTGAAATACTATAAAATATTATCTAATATTATTGTTATTTTATAATATATCAAATAACCTAAGCTTTTTTTATGCAATAGGTAATATTTTAAATATAATTGTAATTGGATAATATTTATTTCATTCTCCTATAAGATATTTTGATAACTATATAATTGTATAGTATATACACTATATACACAATAATGTATATTTTTATTTATATGATTCTATAATGTGATTTATTTTATTTGTAACTATGTTGTTATTAATAAACTGGTTTTTTTTTATAAAATTGTAATAGTAACTATAATTTTTACTATAAAATTATAATTATATTTTTGAGAGTATCTTGTATATCTTGTATCTTTGAATATATATCATGTATCATGTATCAAGATACTTTTCTTATAGTTTATACTTTGACCAAAACAAAACAAAATTTAACTGTGTACATCTGCGATTTAATTTCGGCGTCACGATTCTTTCTGTTACATTTTATACATTTTAATTACTATTTAGGATGATGTAGTATAATAATAATATATTATTATTTAATTATAATGAAAAATATTAAATTTAATACATAACGTGTAATTTTAAGTACATTGACAAGAAATCGAATACAATGAATGCAGTTTCATAGGCTAGTATATAGGTATAATACTAATTCACAATTTCTAGTGTCCATTATCTTTTATTGTTTGTGATCCTCAACCACATTATAAATTCTAAAACTATTATTTTACGACGTACCTATATTGTGATCGAGTAAATGATAAGACTGTAGTTTATTGGTATCTGCTTTCTTGAAAGTTGTTTGTTACAAACATACTGCAATCAAGTCGATTTCAGTATGAACTTTCTTCATATCGTTCCGAACTTGTCTTTATCCTCGGGTTTTAAATCAAACATACTAGTCATTTAATAATATATATATTATATAACATCTAGAAAAGATTGATTTAAATGTTATGAAGAACAAACAGTAACTCTATATTATTTGATACGTACTATACCTATACGCAATACGCATGTATATAAAGTGTGAAGGTTTTAACTAAAAAATAAAATATATGCTATAATATACTGTATTGTCGAACGTTTTACTAGTGATTAAAATACCAAGTTGAAATATTTTTATTTAAAAATACACTCAATATAATCAATATCTGTTATTGTTTGTGAAATATTTAAAAGTGTACCTACCAATGTAAATTGTATAATTATTCAATTTTATTGTCACATATATACGTATATATTTTTAAATAAATTAAAATGTATTCTTTTAAATTGTACTGAAATTACTATTTTCTTTGGAACTGTAAATTTTTGAAATTTGAATAAAACACTAAATACAATATAATATTGAATAATAAGCATATTATGTATGTTAAGATTATCGATATTGATCAGCTTTAATCAGTGTTCAGTAATAACATAACGTAAATTACAAATTAATGTAATGAAATTAATTCCTTCAGTAACGTATTAGTCATTTCGTTATATATTATTTTAATTTACACAAATGTAACTAAAGCCGATCAGTAGGGGATGGAAGCACTTAGCTTATTCAGTACGACACTGGTGGTGGATATATTTTATTTTATTTTATATTTATAGAACAGGATACAATCCAAATGTATATATTATGCCAAAAAATTTACGAAATATTAAATATCAAATACTAAACATAAAAAAATATATAAAAGTATTCGTTAAATATTTTTAAAAGCTAGTGAAAGATAAAATGAAAATAATCTAACAGCTGCAGAAAACTGTCCTAAAATTTAACAGTTTATCAATACCAGATAAATAATGGAATTTTCTCATTCGCAGGACAATGTATTATCAATTGAGTTGAATTTCTAAAAATAATTATTTGTATGGAAATTAGAAAAGTTAAAACACACTTTGAGTAGTATAAAAATGTATGTATATATAAATTATATACAGAGTGTCCCACGAATATCTGATAAATGCAATAACTTTTGTTCTGTTGTATATTTTTAAGTTTGTTTTTTGTAATAATAACTAAAATTCTGGGCTACAATTCTTATATTATATATGTACCTATATTTTTTTACAACTAAAAAAAATTAATTAAAATTTTTTATAAAAATGTTTAGAAGTTTACTAAAATTCCAATTATTTTCAATAATTAGCTGCTAAGAACAAAATAACATAAATTATTTTTTTCAAAAGAAAATATCATTCTTATTATCATAATATTTTTATAAATTGAATTATATTATCAATTTTTAGGTGTTTATCATTTTTATATCGATGTAATGTTAATCAGCAAGAAATAAATGTAAATTCAAATTTTAATAATAGTTTAAAAATTAATGGTATAACCTAATTAATAGTGATAAATACCAAATTTTTTTTAAAAAATTAAATTTTAAATGGCTATCTTGGATAAAAAAAAAAATTATAAAACATTTAAAATTTTGATTTTTAATGGTATAAAAAAATTAAAATCTAAAATATAAGAATTGTAGTGCAGAGTTCTAGTAATTATTACAAAAAAAAAAAAAAAAAAATACTTAAAAATTTACAACAGAACAAAAGTTATCAGATCTTCGTGGAACACCCTGTATAATACACTTGTATAATGGCATGTATGTCATTTATTTCAGGTTGAAACAGTATTGGCAGTATCTAAAAGGATACAGGACATGAGGGAATTTCTTTTGGCGGAAAACAGCTAGTGTTAAGTCCCCTCGAGTGTTGTCCATTGTTGTAAAAAAAGAAATAAATCTGCCTGATGAAATTGATTTTTCAGTTGGTTTTACGTTTGTATAGTTTGTATAATATAATATATATATTTATATATATATATATATATATATATACATAAAATGGCGGTTGCTTTTAATTTCAATCCGAATTAAATACAATAATTAATATATTTCTTGGTTATAAACAGATCAAAAAATATATAACGCGATTTGATATAATATTTTCAATCATTAATATATATACGGCACACATACATTTATTATAAAAACTCGACTCAGCCCTTTAAAATCTGAATTTAGATTTAAATGGTTTTTTTTTATATTTTTATATATATATATATTAACAAGTCAATATAATTGTTTATATATATATTTTTTTTTTTCTAAACAATCAAAGTATAATATCATTTGCTATCGATCCTGTGTTATATTTTGTGAAACTATAAAATTATCCATACAAATATGCCTACTTCATGCACCGATATCATACTTATTGCCTTATCTATATCTATAGGATATAAAAAGTTATAAAAATTAAATATTATACTATTAATCATAAACCTATGGATTTTATATAAAAATCGTCATAATGAATTGTACCTGAATACGAATAACATATTATTTTATGTCTTGTGGTCTCTCGTGATTATATTATATAATTATACTATTCAATAATTTAACACTTCCTGGACGAAAAAAATTAACGAGTTTACTAATAATTTTCGTACAGGTACCAGAAATTTTCAAAACAAAAAAAAAAAAAAAATAATCAAATACGTATACATTTTTTTTTTTTTTGTTTTTTGTTTGAAATTATGATAAGTGTTAGTATACGTTGAAAAATAAACATATTGTTTTTATTTTTTTTTATGTCTAAGTGTTTCAATGTAAAATGTAAACGGAAATAATAAATATGTTGTTTTTGTTTTTGACACCTTGACCTAATATATTATTTCATAATGTACGTAATTCGATTCTTACCAAAAAATATTTCAATTCCTTGAACCATGGTTATAGTAGTACATACAATATAACGTACAATATAAATATATAGGAAAGTAGCACGTTCGAAGAGTGTGTCTTTTTTAACGTCCTTACTATTTATGGCTGTGGTCACCAATTTCAATATTAACAATTTTTTATTTGTTTTGCTGGTTTCAGCTGTCTATATAAAAGTATTTCTACAGTAGGTTAAACAAACTGTTTATGTTTACAGTTTACAAAATTAATTAGTTAAGTTAAATATAAGTATTAACACTAACTTAACTTTAACTTATTAACTAATAATTAATACCCGCCTTTGAAAAATGATAAAGAAAACGTCCCGTTTAAAGTTTGACGGAAAAACGGGACGCGATTCTCAAAAACGGGACAATCCTGAAAAAAAAAAACGGAAACTATGGTCATTGCAGGTCATCCTATATTATACTCAACGTGCGAAGTGTTTCCTTTGATTTTTAATCTTGGTATCTAGATATCATATATATATAAAACAAAATACTCTATACACATAACTTTTGTTTCGGTTCTTTCTGGTTATTAGTTTAAGATTCTTGTTCATAAGTAGTTGTATTTTTCGAGTAAACACTATTATGGCTATTCGCGTTGTTTCGTTTCCAATAAATACCATTTGTCACTTTTGACTTATGTATCGGTTCAATAACCTGGTATTTTAGTTTTATGTTTACTAAAAACAATCCATTACATTTAGTAATCATTCGTGTTTAGGTATCTTTATGGAGCATTAATATTGATTTGGGCATTATACGTATAAAATTAATCATATATATATATATATATAAAAAAAAGTTCAATTGTCATCATAATATATAAAGATTTAAGTTATAGTTTGACATTTTCACACGCATCTATCAACTATAACATAATAATCTATTTAGTATGATAGTAGCTTTAAAATTATCTTTAATTTAAATACGTGTAGATATAACCTACAGAAAAATTGAAGATTTTTTTGAACTGTTCTTAGCTTGAAATACATTGAAAATACCGTCAAATGCTACAATTTGGTGCAGTTTTGAACTTTAAACATACATAATTTTTAACCGATTTAGTTACAGTATTGATTTGGGTGTCGAAAGTTTACTCTTAAATTGTTTATTAACACCATTATAGTTTTGTAAATTTTTTTTTTTACTTCAGGGCTTTTTAATTTTTTTTCTTGTTGCCCCACGTTGTACGCAGGATGGTACAATTTGAACCAGTCTACTAAAAACCAAGTTTTCAATGCCTATGACAACATGGGACATGTTTCCATTGTTTTTAAAAATGTACCTAATTATTTAGTATATAGAAAAAGAAAAGTAAGAATATAACAGTTAATAACAAATCTATCTTGATTTTCAGACTCAAAAATTAAACATCAGTCTTTCCTTATAAATATAATACATAACAATACTTATGTTCATAACAGTTAATATAAAAATGGTTATAATATCACATATTAAAAGTAAATCTGCCACGATGCTCTGATTCAACTTTAAGAATTCTAATGATATTTTCTTTTTTGATTTCTTCAATATCATCAACATTAGGAAATATAAATCTTTCTTCATAACCTTTGTAACTTCTCATAAATAAAAATAAATATAATAAAATGTATATAGTTGCAATTTAGTTATTTATTATTCAATATAATAGAGTCGCTTTTCACAATAATATTATATAGTGATGAAAATGAATATTACTAAAATATATGCTTTTCATATTTTTTTATTTTTTATTTTTTATAATATTTTTCATAGTGATGTCGATACAATTAATTAAACCATTCGAACATTTTCGGAATGAAATGTACTGGACGGGGTTTATTTTTTTCATCCATCCTATATATATACGTACCTATATAAAAACAGTATACATATATATATATATATATAGCCTCTATTCCGGTGAATGACGTTTAGACTTTATTTCAGCTGTTCAGCCTTTAGTATATTGTACCCATCTTATCACGTGTCATTGTGATGTGTTCAAAGGAAGCGTCGGGGGGTTTTTTTTTTTAAATGAAAGCTTATATTTACAATACTGAATCCTGGTATAAAAAGTATTTCGGTGTCAAAATATAGAAAATATATTTTCAAACCGTTAAAATAATTTTTTTAAAACGTTTATCACATAACATTTCGCCAGAATGTCGCGCACCGTACATGTGGCGATTTTCGGGAAAAATAATGGTCACGAAAAAAAAAAAAAACAAATTCGAGCCGTAATAAACAGATATTGGTAATGTAAATATAAAATATAATGCGCACAATATTGCTATTCAGTTCACATAAAAATAAATATAGTGCTTATATTATTTTATAATACACGGTTGTCGTAATCCATCAGTACAACGAATTAAATATTAACCCGTCATTTAATACTGTATGGGTAACGTACAAAATATACAATATAGACAAGCGTATTTTGTCATAACATGTTTATATTAAGAATATTATAGTAATATATTCACCTATCGATTGAATTCACCATAATATATACTTATTTCCCTGTACATAATAAATTAATCCACTTACGATGTTTCGATTACCATTTTTACAAAAACACATATTTTCTAAGTACCTATATCTATGTAAAAACGATTTTTATATCGACGTAGAAAATTAAAATTAAAAGGATTTACTGATCAACGTAAAGTAAAAATAGTTCTGGAGTAGGTATCTTCGTCTAATGTCTATACATTTTTGTTATATTTTAGCAATAGGTACTTAAGTACTTATATACTTAAGTATAATTACAGAAAACTTAAACAACTTTTGTTGTTTTTCTTAAAAACATGACGGCTCATAAATATAGATACGTATAGTATCGTACAGATACGTATAGTACGTATTTGTGTATATTGTGAATTATTATACCTACCTATATTAAATGTGTCCAAATACGATTTAATTAAGTATTTCTTAAAATTAGGGGCACATTAGGAGGATGCTACACTGATGATTTTCAATTATAAAAACATGTTTACGCAAAAGTGTAAAACGGGTTTTTAAGTAATTTTAGAGTAAAAACACCGATTATTAAATCGAAAGAGGACAACGTTTTGGTGCGAAACTTTTTTGGGATTTTTAAATTATTACTTTAAAAAAAAATCCCAAATGAGGTTCACTCAAAAATTATGTCTTCTATCGATTTGATATTATGTGTTTTCATTCTAAAATTACTTATGAAATCCATTCTAAAATTTTTGCGAAAATATGTTTTTTAATAAATATTGTGATAACACAACAATAAAAAGTGGTAGAGACACGAGACCAATTTTAAATTACTTTTAAATTGTATATGAATATTTTTAAATGTTTGTATTTTTATATTTTAGAAAATTTCTTAAAAATTGCCTATACACAACCCCTTAAAATACGAGTGTGTAGCGTCCTCTTAAGGAAATGAAGTGCGCCCTGTCCATGTACTTTTCAAGCGAGCTTACACGCGCACGTGAGATAGGTTGACGAATTGTACCGGATCTCTAGATTAGTTGATAGCCACCGTAAGCCAATGTCCCCCCATAGTGTTATTTACTAGGATGTCCCGTTTTTTTTAGATTGGTAAATTAGAAAAAAAAATAATCACCTCATTTTTTATTTGTTTATACAATTTTTGGTGACACCCTCCCCTTACCCCTCCCCTCCCATCAAAACCATTTTTTCATTCTATTTTTAATGGGGCATTTTGGAAAAATCGCGGATGGGGCTTTTTGAAGCCAGACCGACACTGGGCATTTTTGTACAAGGAGGATTCCAAATATGCTTGAGCAAAATATTATCCAAAATGTGAATATTTCACAATATAAAATGCGAGATAGTTTTTCCATTGTTATTTAAAACTAATGTACATTATGCAAAATAAATACAGGTCATTAAAGATATATGTTATTCAAAGTAAATAACGCAAGATAATCATTGATTTTGTATTTAAAATTTACATAAAACAGTATGATAATATGTTGGTATTTAAATAATATATCTTGTTTATTATTGGCCACAGATTTAAAAGTATTAGGTATTATTATTAGTATTATTATCAACAAGATGTTATCGAGAAATTGTACTGTTTTACCACTTAGTTAGAAGATATTAAACAAACGTTATATATATTTTATAATATATCATATATATATATATATTATATACATTTTTAATAATATATTTTAAATAAAAAATAAAAAATATTTATAAAATACATTTTAAAAGGTATACAAAATATGAATTTGTGTGTGAAACAAATGTATTTCAAATGTAGACCTGTTGTGTCCAGGCGTATGGTTTCTGCACGTTTGCAAATTTAAGAGAGAAAATTGTCCCCTAAAAAATATTTGCAAAACGTGTTTTTATTTCTTTTCAATAATAAAATTATTTATTTCCTACTCCTACACCCTAGGGAGAAATTACTAGATGAATGCTAATCGTTTTAGTACACGTTGACGTTTGAAGAAAAAAAGTATTATTATTTTATCAAATCGATTTTTATTATTGTCTGGGTGGACACGTTTTTGTTTTTGTTAGATTTGAGGTCCCGATAAACGCATATCAGACAGGCATATATATATATTATGTATATATATATATATATTATATATTACGTATATTAGGTATATACCTTACCTATATAATATTACCACTTATACTCTAAAACTATCAAGCATAATACGCGTTATATATTTAATCCATGCATTTGCGCTATAAAAATACTTAATATACACTTAAAAAAGGTTTTGTGTGGAAATTTAGATATACATTACTAGATTGTTGTAAAACACGAAAGTGGTTTTCAAAAAAAAAAAATAAATAAATAAAAAATAGAAGTAGGTACTCGGCAAAAAACGATAAAACGACTGTGTTTTCGGTGAACTCTGTTGAATTATGCACAGAGCATTTTTTTTCTAAGAAGCTATTCGTATTCATACACGAAAATAAAAAATATATATATATATATATATAATAATAATTCACCGGGGAATTGTACTTCATCAAAATAAAACCATAAAATGATACATCGGTTACCGCAATATGAAACTTTGAATTTGATCATTTTTATATAATATACGTTTAAGTCCAGATAAATTGAATGCATTTCTATAACCAACTGTAACACACAAGTAGTAAATTGTTTAAAAGCAAAATTGTTTATATATTATTTTTTTTTTTTTAAACGAATAATTTGCAATATAACTTTATCAACTATAGGTACTTATATGGACAAAATGAGTTTCGCCAATAATACAAACGCGGTGATGTTATTTCATTAAAAAAAAAAAAATGTTTTTATTATATTTTTAAAATTATAAAGAGTATATTAATTAAATCGTATTATAAATTATTATAAGCGAAATCAACCATGACTATATGAGTGTATACTTGTTTATAATAATCCCCGGGGATTAGCTTTCAGCGGAGGTATAATCGTTTGAACGAACTGCAAAACTGAAATTCGAACAACACGCGTATTATTCCGCATATCTCTAATTAAATGTGAATAAGTTTCAAAGTCAAAATGTTTCAACACTATATACGTGGAAAACAGACATCCGAGGTATATAAAAATACACGACTTCATGAAGAACAAGTTCTACACGAGAAATGGAAAATAATGAAACTTCCTTGAAGTATTTTAAGGAGATGCTGCATTTGCCTGTTATTTTTCTTTTAATGTATGTATTACCTTTCTTATACAGAAACGAATACGTAGGTATTAATATACGGGAATAGAAGTTTGTAAAACTAATATTGGACCTTTTTAAATTACTTTAAATTGTATATAGTTATATAGTAGGTATACTATTAAAATATATTATTTTCAAAGGCAATTTAAAAAAAAAAAAAAAGCGCGGATGCACTTCGCACGTTGGGCAGGGTAATGATGCTGGATGTATTGAATTTGAAAGCAATGATAAATCATTGCTTTAGAAAAATTGATTCCGAGTGAAGCGTCGGTGGATATACTTGAAATTACTGTAGATTATAATACTAATATGAAAATATTGTATAATATATAATGAACAAAAAAAGTTGAAAAAAGTGCAAAAAATTATCAAAATATGAATGGATTCGAAGAATCCAAGAGATGAAACACCATTAATAGCTGTCACTAGACTACATGACACTGTTGAAAAATATAAATAAACAAACCTTTAAAACGAACATGGTAAAATCGTTAAATCTCAATTTGATATAACTTTAAAACCAAGTCCGACCGCCAAATTCTGACTTCACCATTACTTTTTTGATTAAAAATACATGTTAAAAAAAAAAAAAAAAAATCCTGTAAAGTAGAAAAGTTATACCTATTAAGAATTAAATGACTCAAAATTAAAAATTGCTATTAGTACCCCAAAATTTGTTAAAAATTTTCAAAGAATTTTTGTCATCATATAGTATTTACATACGATTTTAGTGAAAATTTCAAATTTATAGATCTATTATTTCTCCGAAAATTCCAACAAATTTTATACTAAAGTAATAAAAATTTTGGAGAAAAATGAAATGGCTATTAAAAAATATTGTACTTAACAATTAAAATTTTGTTTTTTTATGTTTCGTTAGAATGACGTAATTTTAATACTGTATTAAATGTTGAGGTCTTAAAAACTAAAATTAGGACGATTATATATTAAATATCTCAAATTTGCATATTGCTATAAATAACATAAAAATAAGTGAACATTTTCGACAAATTTTTGTATTATTATTTTACGTATATACGTTTGTGGTGATAATTTCATGCCAATAGCATCAATTTTTTGGAGTTATAAATAATTTTACTAAGATCGTATTTACCGATTTTTGTGCTAATATATAATAATAGTTTTTTCTTATGCGTTTATCGAAAAATTTTAAATCGAAAAATTACCTCTCTAAAATAATAACTATATACAATTTGTAATCAGAAAATGGTGCTACTTGTAATGATCGGAGCACTTCTTCTTATAGAATTTTTGGGTACAGACATAAAAAAAAAAAAATAATTAAAAAATAAAACACATCATCTTACGACTCTCAAAAATAAATAAATATTGATAATGATTTTATTTGAAATTATGAATAATTTAATAACATAAAAATTATGATATTTAAGATACATATTCTATTTGGAGTTAAATAAAACTTTATAATTTGAAAATAACCTAAAACTGATCCTAAAATACAAAAAGATTAGACAAATATTAAAAATGTTTATATACCTACTAATAATCGTATACTCGTATTTTAATAAATATCTATACATTCGATAAATATGTGATATTACATGTAATATAGACATTTTGTTAAACAATATCAGAACTGTACGTAGAGAAGTAAGGAATCGTATAATAACATAAGAAAATGTGCTAAGAATAAGCCGTGTGAAAAATTTAAAAAAAAGGTTAATATATGGTTAAAAATTGTGTCTATCAATATTATAATTATTGCAACTCATTTTTTGTACTATAAAAAGTAGTGTGTGTAATACGAAAATAAATTGGAAAATGTGATTTACAATATTTACAGCCATATTATTAAAACAATATTCTATTTTAGTAAGATAAATAACTATTTTTTAATTATAACATATGTTTATTTACTGTATTAAAGAAAAATCTTATACCAAAATATATATTTATATATATCGACACATGGTCGAAATAAATGTATTATTATTTTCTATAGATTATTATATGCACATGCAGCTAGGTTATATGCAAAAAATAAAAATAAAATTTTGCCATACGTTTTCGAAAGTGTGATATTTGTAATAATTTCACTATGTTTAGATTTTTATATTTAATATAAAAAGAAATAGTTGAAAGGGATATTGTATGAATGTCAGAATATATGAATATAATATTAAGTAGTCAATTTGAAAAAAAAAAAAAACAATAGAAATAGTGTATATTACACTTACCTAGTTTGTGGAAACCTAAAAAAGCTCTCGATAAATTGTTTAGACGATAAAAATTCTCAAAAACATAATTTATATGGGAAGAAGTATCTTCTAACATTTACTTATCTCATAGACTCAAGCACTTAATATAAGCCAACTGAAATGGAATTATTTCTGTTTCCATTTTCAAATTAAAATTAGGTGTTTTGATAAGAACAACTTAAAAAAAATCTTCAGCCTTATATAAAATGTATTCTAAGTTAAATCGAATGTGATTTCAAACATAGAATATACCTAATATATTTCACTCACTCGAGTGATGCAATTTAAAAAATATAATGAATTTTAGATTGGGTTGTCAGTTATCACCTTTTTAAATTACATTTTACATAATTTCGTAATAATAATATGCACATTAAATTAAAAATTTGTAATTTTCATTTATATTTTGTTTTTACTTATGTTAGCTTATGTTTGATTAAGCCGTGATGTTATTGTCCTACTGAACATTTTCACCGCTAATATTCCGTTAGTTTTCATCATGTTTAGGTTATGAACTCTTTGATTTAGTCTTCTTACTATTTAACTTACATATTCACAATAGTCAACCCCTCTCCCTTACCATATTCTATTAAAAATTTTAAATCAATTTTGTTTCAAATTTCAATTGGATAAGTGAAGAAAGCAGGGCTTTGAGCCGGTATTATTAATAAGGGTTATAGGTTACGGGTGTTTAATGAAAAAATATAGGTTGTGGTTTCGATTATTTTATTTTTCAAACAATAAGGGTTATTCATATAAGGGTTCCGTTAACCCGTTATAGGTTTTTAAAAGTTGTGTGTCACCTCAATTCTTTTGAGGTTTTTTGTGGTAAATCATATAGTATGATTATTCAAATTACTACTATCATCTATTTAATATTAAAACAAAATAATGAATATGCATAATAGTTAATACTATGCATTTATATTAACTATTTAAATTTAAAATAATATTAAAACAATTATTATTTCTTATAATCAACATTTTTCGAGCATATTAGGTGCCAAGGGACAAGGACATCCTCAAGTCCGATACCACAAATTTTAACCCAGATAAACTCCATTTTCACTGATACCTAAATAGCAATGAAACTTAACTAATTATATATACACATCTACTTATATGTTTTGATTTTTAACTATATATATTTGATAATTGAAATTTCCACAAAAATAACATTATGAACTGAAATGCCACACTATTTTTTTTATACGGGCTGTTATTCGGGTTACGGTTAAAACCGATATAATTATACTGTTTATCGGAGTTACGGGTTTTACGTCATATCTATTGGAATGTGCTATACTGGTTATAGGTTATCGTGATTTATATGGGTTTTTAAGGTTTATGGGCTGTATGGACTATAGGTACTGGTGCAAAACCCTGGAAGAAAGTATTACGAACGTCCAAAACTTAAGAACGATCTCTTGAGCAATTAAAAAAAAACAAGATATGAAACCTATTCATACGACTATGCCAGCACCATTTCGCCAGCATGTACATGTGCAAAACTATAAAATTTTTTACATGAATAATTTTGAGGATATATTTTTCGATATAACTCTGGGGGTAGTTGTCCGCAAAATTTGAAAATTAGTCCGCAAAATTACGCATAATATCCGCAAAATTATTCATGTAAAAAATTTTAAAATTTCGCACATGTACATGCTGGCGAAATGGTACTATGCTGGCGAAATGGTGCTGACAAAGCCTACGTTATTCCTTTCAACCATATAACATACTCTTGGATGTAGATCCCCTTTGTTGTATCGAATTGTACTCTCATTTTGTTGGAATTATTTACTTGCAAGGTCAATAATTGGCCTGAATGCTTAATAATTTTTATAAAGATATTTCAATACCTATGGTAAACGCGAGTTTTTAACGACGACTTCTGAAATTAGTTCGTACATATAATATTTTTCGATGTTCACACAATGTATCTCCCAAAAGCCATTGAATAATTCACGGTTTATATTTTTAAACATGAATTTGACGAGTTTATTTATGGTTATGGTATTATATTATTATTTATACGGTAAGCATACATACAATCGATCTATATATAAACGTAAAATCAAAACATGACACTATTATATATTATAATATGTAGGTTCTCTCGACAATTCGATTAGCTCAAATACGTTTTAACCAGAATTCTATCGGACACGTATCGAATTACAACAGACGATCGGCTATATAACACATAAACAAAACGGCACTCAATAGTTATTGTATTATCGGCAGTAAAAAAAAATATAAATAATTATTGTCCACAATCGGACATTACAATTATACAAACATTTTTTAATATTTAGTTCATTTCGATTCTATCGAACACACGTGCTTGACGATACTGCTACTTGTTGTTATCCTCCTGACAAAAATCGATCGTTATGTTATTTTCTCGCTGGATTTTCGGCCTCATTATCACGCTCTCCGTCCCCGCATTCGCGATGATCGGTCGTCTAAGTCTATCCAAAGGGAAGTCTCTAGACCGGCATGCCCAGAGGGACGTGTTAGACCAACTGCGTGAAGCACCAAAGGTCGTCGAAATCGGTGAAAAATCGTCCGAAAAGGCTGCCAAAACTTACCTGACTAAGCTGCGGGACAAGTTTGCCAACGTCCTGGACCGGCCCTGGGATACCAAGTACACTAACCACAGGAATATGAAAAAATGGACGGTTTGATAATATTTTATAGCCTTTCACCCACGTTGTGATAAGATATTAGTTTCATATATTTTTCTACGATTTGGTGAAACGTAGTACAAATAGAAAAAGTGCAAAATACATTTTTACATCATAACTTTTTGTGCCTATATATTTTGTAAGTATAAAAAAATGAATCCACATTTTATCGCGAATTTTTTTCATATACATAGGAAAATTACCAACCAAACATCGTGGATAACATAAATAATATTTAAAAAAAGACAAACTATATAATTTTCTGAATAAAACGACCGGACTGACCACGCTATACGGTAATTTCGCTAATATTATTAGTAGGTTTATACGATATGTTTATTTAAAAATTATATTATAAGCATCCTATATTATATTATGTAGGTATACAAAAGAAATTGTAATCAAAGTAACAATTTGTTTTCAAATTGTAAATATTTTTTTAAAATTGTTTAAATAATATGATTGTTACAATAATTATGTTTAGGTAAGCTAACACTAAAGTAAGTATTATAATGCTCATACAGCTTTTTTTCAATATCTATTTAAACTATTTATTTGAATTCTATACAGTAAAAAATGTTTTCGAATCATTTGTTTATTTTGTGACGAAAAAAAAGAAGGACTATAATAATTTGGAAATATTTTTCTTTTCCAAGTCTATTATAAAGATACGTTATTGGCGCATATTGCGGGTTCAATATGAAAAGCTTCTAAATATAATTTTTTTTCAAAATTTTAATACTTAAGTGCATTATTAAATGACTTATACATCAGTAAAAAATTCTATATCTATTGAAACTTCGGTAAATAATTATTTTACATAGCTTATGCGTGTAAAATTAAAAGTTTACCTCACGTTTATTATCATATTTTTGATGCGAAATTAACCATATATATATTTTTGTAAGTACAAAATGTATCCTATCTATAGACAATTTTCGTAACACATTATTTTATTTTTTTATTTATATTTTATTTAACTAGATAGTGAATGAATTATTATTCATAATTAATAATCACTAAGTACTATTTAATCAAGTAGAACTTTATCTAATATATATATATATATATATATATACTTTATCTTATATCAGTTTTGTTTATAATTGAAAGAAAGTTAAAAACTTAAACTTTAAACCATAAAAATTCTCATTTAAACAATTTGAAAACTACAAAATGGACCTTTTTCATACTAAGCCCATGTTATGTCTTTCATACTTATAGCAAAACCATTATAACATAGGAATAAAATAGTAGGTATTAGGTATATTAATATATATTATTTTCACATTAATTATCGCAATACAACATTATGTTCCTTATTATAATTTTTGTCTCTCTGTAAAATAAAGATATTATTTTTGTCTTATACTTATTATTTTGTTGTTATTTTTTGCATAATATACGATAAATTTATATCGGGATAATTAATAAACACGACAACGTAATAAATACATATTTGGTTTTTTGATTTTTAAATAGGTATACAAAATTGTATACACGAAATCTAGGTTTATATCGTATAAACTATATTACGATTTTCATCATTGGTAAATTTGATAAGATGAATATGCATAGTAAGTTCACTGTAACCGTCACTGAGTGGAAAATATAAAATTTATATTTCAGGCTACTGTGAATGTACATGTTGTACCTACCAGCTACATACAACTAAATTTTTATTGTAATAATTAATTGTGATAGCCAAATTCGTTTTTAATAATATTAATTTAAACACTGCTTAATATAATGAAATAAGTCTACTTATAAATATGATTTAAAATTCCTTTTTGCCCACGCTGTGAAAATTATTTTTATTTTGATTATATCATTGTAAAATTACATAGGTAGAGATACTTAATTTAAGTAGGTAGTTTCTTTTGCTATTATACTATATATATAATATGATTAATAATACTAAAAATCTATGTAGAATAATATGTAACACGTGTGGCGTGAAATCAATTTTTGTTTTTCCCTACACATATTTGATTAAACTTTATTTAAATGATATTGTATCTATATAAATTATAATATTTTCTCAAAACGGGAAATTTATCCAGACATCACACCACTGTGTGTACGATGTAGTTTTCAGACATAAACGTTTTTATATGAAGTAAAATATTCTCTAATATTATAATTTATAAAATAACTATGGACCGTGGTAGTAAGTTCAAAGTTATATTAAATTATTTTTTGTAGACACCACGATGTTATTTCGTCAAAAAAGTACGAAAAAAGAGTGCTGGTTATCATAACCTGTTTTGCATGCCCACAAAGATGGGGTTTTAAAATAATTCCCATGCTGACTTTATCGTTTATAGGTATTTACTACAGCCCGAAATTTCTACTTGCATATTAAAAACCGCAGTGTGGCGAGTCTCTATATGTAATCAGTAAATACTATTATTATTATCATTATTATCAACAGTTACCAATATTATATTGGTATATAAAGAGTATGCTTCACACTATTTATTTACGGTGTTCTATATTGTAAATTTTTATCGAATTTTAAGTAAAATAAACGCCTCACAATATAAAAATATTTACATATAATTTAAAAATATTCTTGTGTTGGTGCAGTGTGGTACCATTCAATAATGTAGTGTAATCGCGATATTTATATAAAAAAAAATAATGGAAGCAAAACTGTTAAAACATATTTTTAAAGTAATTTCAGAGTTAAAATACCAAATTATAAAGTCGATAGATGATAATTATTGAAGATCAATAATTACCGTTTAAAAAAGTGAAAAAATAACTTTTCAAAATTATAAATTATAAATTTAAAAAATATTGCGCTCTATTGGTTTGTTAATAGAAGTACATTTTGTAAACCCATTTTAACAGTTATCATTAAATATATTTTTTATTTTAACAAATATTGTGATAACAAAATAAAAATAAAACTGACACGGAACTAATTATCAAATACTTTTGTACACGATGTATGTACCTATAATGCGTCGTGCCTGTGTATCGAGCCAAAATGACGAGTTCGCTAAATCTTACGCCATAAGTAAAATTTACAAATATAAGTATTATAAGTATAGGGTTCAGATTTTGAAGCAAATAACTTTTTTTCGGGGGATGTGATAAAAAGAAAATTCTTATTTAAAAAATGTGTTTCATTTCATTTCTATATGCATGATGGATACACATCATTTTTTTCCTATAAATGCCTTTATTTTCCTTTTTCTATTTTTGGTTAAATTACCTATCAATTAATTAATTACAATAATTTTTAAAATGTTTCTGGTACACATTAATAACACCTTGCAAAAGCATGATGACAATTTATGACGTGTGACACGCTGTTGATGTTACGTTTAAAATGATTAAACGTGTCGACGAACAATACGTATGCTCCGTGTGGAATAAAGTTCGTTCACCAGCCGCCTGCACGCAGATGTATTATACAGCGTCTTCCCAAATACGAAATAATACATAGATAATATACGTGTGTATACCTACGGTACCTATGCGGTGTATAACAAAAAATAATAAACATTGGTGTTCTGTATTCCACGACTTGGGGTGGAAACTGGTCGCCGCTGATAAGTGTAGATATTATATAGATAATAAGACATATTTGAAATTTGTAAGTAAGAAATCATAATATTTATATGACTGTTGTCTGTTGATAAAGTTATATCATAGGATCTCCTTTTATATATGGATATTTTACTGTCGTTATTTGATTTTCAACACCTGTGTGTTCGACTTCTATCGATTTCATATATTGTATTATATTCGTTTTTAAAAGTTTTTTGCGCTTATAGTGATTTAATTTAGAATTATAATATAGTAGGTATATTAAAAGTCTATAGTATAAATGCAGTTTGAAGTGCGGGAAATGTCAGTGAAAAAGGAAAATGCATGTAGTTAATAAATAACATTAAATTTAGTTATCAAAAAAATTATTTTTTACGATTTTTAAACGATAGAATGGTTAAAAAAAAAAACATGTACAGCGTTTTTAAAAATGCATAAAAATGATCAAGTTATACTGACTGAATGTAAGTTAAACTATAATCATGAACCATTAACAGAGAAATACTTAATAGACAACACTTATTTTTTTCAGCAATAATTTAAAAAGAAAAGGGACTACTGACTCCTTTTTATGCGAAAAACCTTTTAAATTATTACATACAGAAATGAAACAACATACATTCAATACTCTAACAAATACTGCTGTATTTTACATAAAAAAAATTTACATTTAGTACATAGTGCAATTTTACCAAATTTACCAAGAAAGATAAAACAAGAAATGACGTTCATAATGTCTTAAATACATTAGATGTTACTCACAAAAATGAAAAATTTTTATTACACAATAATTTGGAAAACGAAATTATATTATTTTCTACCAAAACAAACTTGGAATTTCTTACTTAAGGCAACACGTTTTATGTAGATGGAACATTTCAATATTGTAGAAAATTTTTAGTCAATTATTTACTATCCACGGATTGATAAATAATTATTACATACCACTTGTATTTTTTGTATTAAAAGATAAAACTGAAGAAATATATACGGAAGCATTTAATATTTTGAATATTTTATGCTTAAAAATAACTGATAATTTCAAACCAACAACAATTTTGAGATAGCCATTCATACAACTATAAAAAATATATGGCCTGATACTTCTACAAAAGGGTGTCGATTCCATCTTGGTCAATCTTGGTGGCGCAAAATACAGTCACTTAGATTATCTACACAATACTGTAATGACAATTATATTAGATAGCATTTTACATATATATTTGGATTATCATTTTTGAATCCTGAAGATGTTGGAGATATGTTTTCGTTGAAACTAGCAGCCATGCAGCCTTATAGACGATAAAGTTACCCAATTTGCCGATTATTTAGTTGATACATGCACATCAAAAGACTCGATTTTTTCACCTCATTTGTGGGCAGCAAAAAAGTTCCAGTATTATTAATGCATGCGAACCATTTCTCAGAAGAGTCCTCACATCCTAACATCCCACAAAATTTATTGACATTTTAAAATTAATTCAAACTAAAACAACAATTTTAATGCTAATTTCTAATCAACCAAAAATACACACATGGTTAAAAATTCAAAATAAAATTGATTGTAATGAAATTAAAAAAAAAAAAAATTAAATGAAAATGAAATTTCACTTTTCAAGTATATTAAATATTGGCTCACAAATATAAACCTAACCAATTACTTATGTAGTATAATATATATTGTATAACTGTGTTTTGTATTTGTATTCAAATTAGTTTTAAATATATTTTATTTTTAAGTTTTTTTTTGTCATTAAATAGTATTTTTTTATGTTAACTTTGATTTGATGCTAAACTTGATTATAGTATGCAATTTTTAAATTAAATAGCCATATAAAATAAAACCATTAGTTATTATTATAAAATATAACAAGTAGGTAACTGATGATTCACGTGTAATATTGTAATATATACAATATGTACCTATATGTATATTATAATCAGTGTTTGGAAAGAACGCGTTCAATTTTTTTGAACGACCTACGAACGCGTTCATTTAAAAGGCATTAGAACGCGTTCCATTTCTTAACGAACGTGAACGATTTTACTTCGTTCGTTTAACGTTCATTTTACATTTGATATTGTACAAAATTTATATTATTTCAAATTGTTATCATGCATTGGAGACACGATTATCAATAGTAAATATATTTAATCTATGATAATAATAATAAATTATAAATTAAAAATTAAATTGAGTGTATTTCAATTTTAATGCGACAGTCATTTAAATATAGTTGTGCAATAAGTTATAAATTAGATTAGGTATGGCTGTATGGGTCTATACTAAATTCGCAGAGAGTTTCAAAAGTGCGCAGAAACCAATTTTCGTTTTACCTCACCGCAACATCATCTATCAGCTACTCGCCATTCAAAATATCACGTGCTGGCTGCACTGGTCGGTAGGTTATAGTATGTAATTTTGTCGCGGAGAGGGGATAGCTGCCCAGAGATAACGGAGCTATCCGAATTTTTGTCAGTCGGGTGCGCGAAACACTCCTATTCTCTCCGCGAACAGAGTACGCTACGTACCTACTTGTATTCTATTCTATGAGGTTAGGTATTTTAAACATGTGTACAGAGTACAATGTTTTATTAACTATTTACGTATAGATATATACTACTATACTATGCACATAATAAGACGTTGCGGTGACGTACAGCGGCAAAACTCTGTTTTCTTGATTATAATATTTGTCATTTTTGGAGCACTCGTCATTTTTTGCAGGTTTAGTTTTGAAGTTATGACGATATTCAGTTTTTTTTGATTACTACACATATTAGGTACGTTGCGTTTTCGTAAAAAAAGACAAAAAGTGTTGTTTTCATATTTAGAATGTATATTATTAGGATTATGCACTATCAATATTTTTACTGATAATTTTAATCCATATAAATTATAATTCAATTTCGCAATTTCTCATGAAAATACGTATCGACAGCGCTGCATTATCGCAAGTATTTTGTGGAAACATAGCTACGCTCGAGAACTTTCGTCGAACTGCCTATATTTTTTTATGATAATAATTGACATAATTATTATAGTGATAGTGTGACGTATCGTAATAAGTGCACAAAAAGCTGTATGGTGAATATATGCACAACTTAAAACGATTTTATTGTAATATAAAATATGATTCGGCTGTTCACCCTAGTAATTAATGAAGAATTTATACACATACACGTTCAACATTTTTATTGTTGTGAAATAGAAAGGTTAAACTTTAACTTTCTAACTTAATTTGGAGTAAATTAAAATGAAATTATGTTGTATATTTATCATTCAATCGTCGCTTCATGGATGTGGGGGGAGGAAGTGGCTAAAGCAATGGTCGACGGACACTTTGTACGGTCACGTCGAAAAAATGAAAACCGTGGACAGTTTGTACTATTTCGAGTAGTGACAAAATTTTTATGGCGAACACTTTGTACTATTTCAGGTGGTGACAAAATTTTTATGGTGGACACTTTGTACTCTTTTAGGTAATAACAAAATTTTTATGGCGGACACTTTGTACTATTTCAGCCTTCAGGTAGGACAAAATATACTATGCCAAACATTTTGTACTATAATAATAATTATAACATAAAATATAATAAAATTAATTACTACTATATAATATATACGTAAAATTATAGATTTTGGATTTTTAGTGGAGCGAGGAATATATTGGTTTTACAATAATTAACTTGTATGACCGTACTGGCATAAATGGAAAAAACAGCCCTGAATTTTAATATTAAAAATGATGTTAATAGCATTAACACCCATTTCAAAATCAATAATAATCGTTTGTGGTTTAACTGGCGTTTTATTTTTAATTAACTTTAAAACTACATTTGTAAGCATTTCTTCATAGGTTTTTTGTAATTTATTTGGGAGTGAAGCATAAACACGCGTCTTAACATTTCCTTCAAATTCTTCTCGAATTACATATAATCGGGCAAAAATACTTGAACATTTAAAAGTTCCATCCATAAACCATAGTGTAGCTGGAGATAACATGGTTAAGTCTCGAGAAGTTGCAAATATTAATCTTCTATATACATATTTATTGTCGTAAATTAAAAAATCGTTTGACTCATAGCCCATTGTAGTTTTCCATATATCTGGTAAAACAAATTGCATATTTCTAGGTTTTTCAGATACATTTTTACGACATGCGCGACGGATAGTTCGGCGTATAAAATCAGTGTTTCCAAGTTCAGTACGTACGTTTTCCATAATAGTATATAATAGTATAATAATTATAAAAAAAAAAATGTTTTTATTAAAATTGATACATTTCGATCGTACAAAGTGTCCGCGTATGAAAATAAAACAATAGACAGTACAAAGTATTCGTTTCCTAACAGCAATAACATAAAAATAATTTAATATCTCACTATATTAAAGAAATCTGTGTGACATTGTTTTAATTAAAAAAAGTAAAATACAATTAGAATTTTTTAAGACAAAATTTAAGTTATCGTGTTTAAAAAGTTAACTTGTTAAATTAAAAGCACATGCAGATATAAGTTAACATTTTAACGCCATAAAATCAAAATTTTAATAGTATTCTACGGTAAGTATTCTGTAAAAACATTGTAAAACTTTTATTTTATCATTAATTTAATAAATTGTAAACATTAACATGATTTTATTAAAATATAAAAATCTACTTACATTTATTTAGAGTTATTAGCCAATTCGACTTTAAAGAATAATTACCTTTTAGACTGTATGTTATGAAACCACTGCAGAAGATAAAAGTTTCAATTTGTGAAGTTTTTCTACTAGTTTATCTTTATTAGATATTATTGTTCGGTAGTATAGTTACATTTGATAATTGTTAGAATTTAAAATAATATATATGTATAATATATCTAGGACTATTTAGGCAACTGAAATTCGATTTATCAATGATGCTGATCGAATAGTTTTAATAGTACTATATAAGCCAACACACATCGTTGACAGCTTTGGACTATTTTATATCAAAGTCTTTCGTAGAACAAGACGTTTGAGGTGACTAGTTTTATTGTAATATTTGTCAATAGTCCTTGACACCATCCGCGAAGCTTTTTATGTTATCCAGCCGAGTAGAACATGTCAATATTTGAAAAGCAATTTCCTTGTACAATTTGTTGAATTCAGTTAAACGAATCGCGATTTACATACATTGTTGACATTCAATTTTTATCTTTTTTTTCTAGAACAAATTAACTTCACCTCCGATGTTTTCTATTTTTAAAAGAAAAACCTCCGGCAATCATTTTTGTTTGTTTTTTCGGATTAAAAAACTTTTCTTTCGGATAGCAACATGAATTTTGTTCACAGATATCTTGCACGCACAATAGGTACGCTTAATGTTACAATTATTTACACTTTCCGTAAACATTTCCTTTGGTAATGTAATTTTTCTGTATAATAAAAATAAAATAATAATAATAACCGCAATGACATTTTCAAGTAAAACTAAGTTGAATGTTTCGAGTGTTTGGGGATTTTTAACGAGCTTATAAGAGAACCTATATAATATTCCTTGTTTTAACTTTACTCAAAAACTATGAAAAATAAAAATTTAAAATTAGATATTAAAATATGAATTTTTCGTCATGTATATCATTACACCTATTCGTCAACACTTTATAGTATCACGATAATATTACTACCTGCAGGTAAACTAGGTAGGTCTAATTATACAGTAATTTTATTTTCTGGTTTTCTTTATAAATGCCAAAATAATTTTAATATTTTATTAAAATTAATGTATTCAATAAGTAGAATAATATATGTATACATTTTCTGAAGTGTTCAACACAAAAGCACAGGTATGTATAATGACGTGCAAGACTCCGTAATTATAAGGTTGTATTTTGATATAATAATATTGTTCAAACTATAGTTTCTAAATGTTCAAACATTGATAATATGTGTATAAGTGGAAGCTAGATATATCAATTTCTATGATATAATGATATATCTGTATTTGAATATGGGGTATGTTCAATTATCATGCCAACTAACGTAAAGTACTTTTTTTTTGAATAACGTGCACTGAAAAACTAATTTTTAACAAAATATAGAGATGACTGGTTGTTGCACACACACATCCAATTGTTTATCATAGTGCATATCATAGATGAACTTAAAATACGCATATAAAATACACCTATCTATTTTATACACCTCTCAGTGTCTCGAGACGCACGCTCTCAAATTGCAAAATTATAATGGAAAACGAGGTGGTAACTAACGAAATACAGCTACAAAAAAATAGTGAATAAATTGACAATAGTATTTCTCTTATTATATAGAACCAATGCTTTCTTATGAAAAAATCAAATTATTTATAAATATCAAAATGAAAGGGAACATCGTTTTTGAAGGCATTTTAGTTATTTTTTTTTAAAGTGTATTTAAAAATTAGTTTAAATACGTTAAAAAATGTTGTTTATTTGTAGGCAATATATTTTACGTGAATAATAAAAATGTAATGAATAATAAAAATAAGCTTCAAGGTACACTCGGAAACGTTGATTTCTCTCATTTTAATAACAGGTGTTATAACTGTTATGATTATAAAATTAATCTAGAATCATTTATTTGCAATTAAAGTAGACATATTTTTTTTTTAACGAATGTTGTGATATCACTACAATAAAAATGGTTTTGGCACATGACTATTCTGAAATTACTTTTAAAATATTTTTCCTCATACATCATAATAATTACCTGTACCAACTCCCTGAAAGAGCGTGTGTATAGCGTCTTCTTTATACTCGCTGAATGTTATGATATAGGTTAAATTTAGGTTATTTTTCGTTTTCTAAGGTTAAAGTTGAAATAACTAATTTGAAAAATATGATTGATAATTCGATGATTATATCTATGAGGACCATTAGAATAACAATTGTAACTAACGTCATATGCACAGGAAAACTACTAGAATATCGACTAATAACTGTTTTAGAGTATTCCATCAAGATGATGTTTTTTTATTAGAATTTTCTATATTTTATTCACAACGAGTTATATTTTTTCTGTACACAAAATATGTATACATTTTAATTTATGTATACGTGTCTTGCTTCGTTGAAAATTTAAATTCTACGGAAAATAATTGCGCTCTTCGTTCAAAATCTAAAGACGCCTTTGAAATTTTCCATTTTTAGCTCTTTAGCTCCTTAAAAACTGTATAAGTGGTATAAACGAACAAAAATTAATTTATGTTTATATTTTTTCCATTGACAACGAAGTGTCATACATATATTGATTTACACACGTCATAATATATAGATTTAAGTTACACCTACGTTTAGTTCGAGTAAATATATGTATATATTTTTTTTTTTACAAAGTATGAACAATTGTATTTACTGTTTAGACTACAAATATGTCACACATATTGTACATTTTTTTATGTTTTTTTTTTAAACTCATTTACTACTACTTATGGATTTTAAAATATGTCACTCACTGATGTATAGTTACATTGTGTCGTGATATAGTAAATTGTGAATATGCACAAATGTGCGATGTTATTTTTTTTCTCATGTGCTTTAAACGTATATTGAGTACAATTTTTATATTACTCATCATCATGTTCACCACCGTTCATTGCTCTATAATAAGTAAATATTATAAAATATTATACTAAAATTTATACTATATAGTATATACTATATGTATAATGAATATATATTGATAATAAAGACTTTTATCAGCCGAATTTTATCAGATCTTTATAAAATTAGAAACATTAAGGTTTTCAAAAAAAATTGAGCTCATAATTTAAGTTTATAAAATAAGCTCCTATAAACTTTTACACTGCTAGTGTGAACTTAGTAGTAGAAAAGATAAAATTCCTCGTACCAACGAAAATAATTTCCAACAAATGTTGAAAGTTTTCCAACAATACCCAATATTTTTTGGATAGATCAGGTAGATGACTGCTAATTTCACAAAAGTAAACATTTCAACTCGTAATTACACAACATAGTTTTTCAATAAGAGGGCCAAATCTTTATGAACGAAACCCACCCACTATCCAAAATGTTATAAATTTTGTATAAGAATATAATTAGGTATATGCAGACATTTTAACTCATTCTTTTTTCACTAGGAGTTTTCACCTCATGTGAATAAATTAACAATTGACTACATTTTAGCAACATATTGTTGATACGAATAACTAAAAAATATTATTAAAATGTACCTATATAGATCGTATAGCTAAACAACATTTTCCTAAATAGATTCTTAATAATTTATAGTTATTTTTTTTTATTGATATAATGTATTGTGTAAACGTATTTTGCAATTGGAAATAATATTTGATTCAAAGAAATAAATGGCCAAATTCATAAACGATCCTAAGAAAAATCTTAGATTTATTTGGCCTAAAATAAGAAATTGGTATTCATAAATGGCACTTTAAGATTTTTCTAAGTTTCTGAGAAAAATCTTAGATATTTCTTAGTCAATACTTAGAAATAGTTAAGGTACCTCTAGCCCTTACTTAAACAGTACTTAGGTGTTGTAGTGTCTGTTAAAAAGTTTTATGTTTTCACGATTAATATTGATAATATTTATTTATTTATTTATTTAATGTTTATATATTATAAAACATGAATGACTACGATTATTTTGAAGACGATTGAATGGATTAGTTCGATAATTATAGTTTGTGTACCATAATAATAATAGTGAATAGGTAACCTAATTCCACAAATATAAATAATTGGTAGGTA
>JAIPRL010004847.1:0-35408 GCA_025469235.1 Pemphigus obesinymphae | reverse complement strand
AATGTAATGTTAAACATAGGTAGGTACTGAGTAGGTATATAATTAATATTAAGAGTTATGTATACTACACCGAAGCTACGCTCAGAATCGTTTTATTGAATGCAATGATTTATCATTGCTTTCAAATTCAATACATCCACCTAGAGTATCCTGCCCAGTAGTGAAGTGCATCCACCCATACTGACACCCGACGAGCGAAGTGCTTCCACCCCCTACTGACCGGCTTTTTTAGTTATAATTTTATAAATGTAAAAAAGTCAAGTATGTCCCTATCTAATATGGATTAATCACGCGCGGAGAGTGCCTCGGAATCGTCCGCCACGCAGATTGGTGTAGAAATAAGTGTGCGATGTTTTACTGAACGTTTTTTGTGGTACAGTTTGGTCTTCTTGTCTTCATGCAAATATGCTATAGATGGCAATACGTGACGAACGTTGCCATTATCGCCGACATGGTGTTATCATAATATTATATGATAATAGTAAAATCTTCATGTGTACATGTTGCACGATTAATTTAATGTGGTTTCTCCCATTCATTCAAATTATTATTTTGTATCATTATTGAAGTCTTGTAAACTGTAATATCTAAACTGACCTAACAAAGTTAATATTCGTTTATTCAAATATTACAGGTGCATAATTTTTTAAAGTTTTTAGTTTTTACATGTTTACACTTATATTTTTAAATATTTTTTTTTTTTTCACAAATCCATTAAAAGGACGTCGCACACCCCATTTATAAGGAGTTCTGTGTAGGCAATTTTCTAGATAAAATAAAGATCTAACAATCAAAAAATATTTTAATATAATTTAAAAATAGTCCTGTGTCAATATTATTTTTTTATTATAGTGTAATCACAATATTTGTTTAAAAATTCGTTTACGCTAAACAAATAAAATAGTTTTTAAAGTGATTTTAAAGTTATAACACATTATAAAATTTGTAGATGACAAAATTACAGAGATAACCTCATTGGAGTTTTATAATTTTCTAAATAAAGCTCATTATCAAAGATACAAAATACTATCCCCCCCCCTAAACACCATTTTTAAGACACTGTAACTTTTATTAAACATATTATTTAAAAATACGCCGATAAAGTTATCACCAAAATGTTGTTTTCTATATCAATTTTATAATAAGTGTTTTAATTCTAAAATTATTTTAAAATGTAATTTTATTTGTTTTGTGTAAATATATTTTTATTGTTGAAGAACTTCAGTGCGACGTCTTCTTAATTGTGACATTTAAAATCTTATCAATAAATAAAATAATTCTTTGTTTTACATTTTTTTGATTTTTTAGTATTCATTTGTCTATATTATTATTAAAAATATAAATAGTATATAAATGGCAATAGGCGTTTTAACATTGTTTTGCGTAGTATAATTTTGAAATATTACCCATGAGTTAGACAGAGACAGGTAGGTATCACGCCCCCGAGCATTTTAAAATGCACAAATGTTTTTAAGTTTTTTTTATATAATATAGGTTTGTAGGTACAGGATAGCAACGTTTTCATTTTTATGGATTATAGGTACCTAAGTACTAATGTACTACACTACTACACAATACACATATCTATAAGGAAGTAATAATGATAGTAATAGTATAAAAAATAATTCAATACATTTAAATATATTAACAAACAAATAAAAATCCCTAATTTATATCATTATAAATTATAATATAAAAATAAAATAGTATAATACTATAATAGTATGTTATGTGGTATAACCAACGCCGTAGTATAAAAACTTATAGGCAACCTTATGGATTTCTAGGGAGTATGTCGTCGCTTTGTTATCACGGTTTGTCACATATTGCCATCTATAGTATTTGATTAATATAAGAACAATAATGAAAACTGATAAAAATGTACACAGTCATCTACAACAAACAACGCTAACAGTTTGAGCAAAAATATGATCAAATTAAAGAGTTTTTACATATGTGTTTATATTAGCATTGGCCATTGAGTATTAATACAAATGTAAAATTTTTTTAATTTGACCGTATTGTTGCCTCTACTATTAGCATCGTTTGTCGTGGTCGTGGCTGGCTGCGTACATTTTTATCAGTTTCTAGTATTTTTTCTATTTTTACTATTATACCTATTTGTTTTACGTTACAGTAATATACGTACACTCTACCTGGTAGGAGGTTCTACTATATAGGTACTTAAAATGTTCTGTAACGAAATAAAACGAATATCTTCTTTCTTATATAGCCAATAAGATAATACAGCTGGACCAAAAGGATACATAAACTTGATTTGTATGTCACACTCATCTTCATCTTTAGAAATTATAAGTCCAAAAAACAAAATTTTCTTAACTTACGTACAATATACCTACTACTTACGTGCCTATGCCCTTACTTTTTGTATATATCTACACATTTTCAGAATAGTGAGCACGGTTAGTCGCGAACATGCATAATCTAGACACGGTTAATCGAGGTTCTACTATTAACAATTTATACAAATTATTGTATATACCTTTATAGCTTCTCTGTTGATTCTATTGATATATTTGGATAATTAGAGACCATAATAGTTCTTTCAATATTGCTTATTGCAATTTCAAAATGATTACTCACATCATCGTCAGCATAATCAACATCACAGTTTTTATGATAATCTAAACTTTCTTTAATCTTATGTTGTTCCAATCCTTAATAATAAAAAAACAACATTGGGTCAGTTAAAAATTATTTATTATAATAAAAATAGCATACATGTTTATATCATTAAGTAGCTCATAATCTTCTGTTAGTCGAAATTAGATACTCTATAGATCACCATTTAGAGATTGGTTGAAATTTTTTTCAATCCCATTGTAAAAGGTCAGTTGCTCTGGCACCCACACTGAAAATTCAACATATCAACTAGTTATTATGTATTTTATATTTAAGTTTATAAAACACTCCTAAGGCCTAAAATCGAATTTTGTACAGGTAATGAGATACATTTTAAGTATAGTGTACGCAAAATATTCCATTTCTATGGACAGTTTGTTGCAAAAATCCCTATGCAACATGGTCCCAATGATTACTTTTGATTTTTATTTTGGAATAGAAGGAAGCAATTATTAACTTCCGAGTTTTTCTGTGTTTCTTAATGTGGACCCAGCATAGTATTTAAGTATTAATAGTACCATATAAGTAGGGGCGGATTTGAGAAAACCATGGAGATCACCCCATCCTTGGAGTTTTTTTTATCATAAGAGTATAAAATTGATTTTGAATAAGGATTAACCCTTTATTTCTCAATTAGAGAAATATTTATGGATATAAATATATAGAGAGATATTAACAATGGGTCATATCATTTCGGTAACACGACAAGTGTGATCCGTTAGTACCTACCTTTCTAATATAATATATTTATAAATATTTTTTTTGAAATATTATAATAAAAATTATTTTAGATATTATTGTAAAGCTGAAATATTACTGGAGCTAAAAATTGAGTAGCCTTTCATTAAGATAGCTTTATTAACGATTTCATCAACAATTACGTAGAATCTTATAATAGTATAGTGGCAAAATTTATGGGTGGAAAAAGGGTCAATTATTCATTGAGTGGTAAATAAAATTAGTGAAAACAGTATTTATTTTTAGACGACAAATCTTATTTTGATTAAATAATATAAGTAATAATCAAGTTCAAAGTCCATTACAAACTTGACAAAAAAAAAAAAAAAAATTGAAAAATAAAAATTTCATATGGCTTGTGTACGAGTATAACCTCTAAAAGTTATTCGACTTGTTCAGATTTTGACAGGAACTTTGCTTTAGGGATTGAATCACATTACGGGGTCTCCCCGGCAACTTTCTAACATTCGCGTTTTTTGGATCACCCTATAAGCTATAGGTAGGTAGTAGATACTTCTATTATATAAATATAATATAATATTATTGATTATATACATAATACAATACCTATAATATAATCAATGATAATATTAATAATTTACAACTAGCATATACCGGATACGGCGAGACGTGCGTTTTACAATCTTGAATTCTAAATATTAATACATATATATTTTATAAATTATTATAATGCCTATGCATTTTATGTTCATAATAATGATTTTTTGTAGGTATTTTTACAAATCATTTACCTATATATAATATAGATTCTCATTCCACCTTCAGCTTGGGATTTTAATTTTTTTTATGGAAATGCATATTGGTGTCCCGTCATTTCGTCGCGGTAATTTCGTCACAGTAATTTGGACGCACGACAATAATTGGAAGCGTACTTACGACATTTCGTCGTTTATAATTTCGACGCATGCTACATTTGGTTGCGCGTAATTTCGTAGCATATTATAGTTTAAATAAAATATTTAAAAAAACACACAAAAAATAAAATAAATAATAGAATATTATTATTTATAAAAATTAAGATTATGAGCAATACCAAGTAAAATCTGGCCAGGCTGGATGGATCGTTAATTTTGCCATTTACGAGAAGGGGCACGTGTGTCTCGAAAATATTAATAAAATACATATTTAAAACGTATACAGGTATAAGCCAAAAAAAAGTCATTAACTTTTTTTTCGATTAGTAAAGATATGACTAGTAAAAAATGTTTGCTGCACCTGACTTCTAACTCTTACCCATTTGGCTTATATTTTTCCATTTTATTATATATTTCCATAAAACAATTAAGAACCTAAGACCATGAAGAGATATATCCCCCCTCTGTAAGTACATCGTTACCAAGAACCAATTCTGGAACAGAACCAATAGCATCATTACCTCTATTGACCTTCTAAGGTAATTAGCTTTAGGTAGGTACATATAATAATAAGATTCTGAGATTTTTATTTTTATCGGAAAATTAAAAAACGACACCTCTCAAAAAAAAAAAAAAAAACTGTGGAATTAATTTTCTAACAAAAAATCTCTTTTTGAAATTGATTTTAAATATAATATACTAATTGTCTTACCCGGCTCTACCCAGGATTTTAATTGTTATTTCCCTTTAAATAAATTATGACAAATTGTAAAAATATTATGTTTCATTATTATAAAAAATTGTAACTCACTTCTTTCCCCTTAAATAAAAATAGGTAGGTAATTACACCGTATATGTATATGTATATGTATACATTAATACATCGTATGTAAGCAAAGATGACCCAATACATTATTTCTTTTAACACGTTAATTTAAGTTAGTTTAAAAAAATTTAACTCTAACTTAGTTAAATTTTCTACATTTTCTAATTAGTAATAAAAAAATACATCTACATTTTTGTATTCACACTATTATTTATATCAAATATATTGAATATAATATCATAATTAGGGATTTAAATATGTATACCTACTGTATACATTATACACATATATACACCGGATAGAAGGTAGTTTTTCGTCAAGCTTATTACCTATAACTATAGTAATAAGCTACTTAAAAAATCGAAAATTTTTTTTTAAAAAATGCTTCTAAACTCATATTCGACTCAATCTGTTTGAAAAAATCGCTTATACAAAAAAATAATAAACTATTGTTTATTATATATTATATATATTTAAAGTTAATATTAATGAGAAATAAAATAGTAATATTTTTAATAAAGTATAAAAAATATAGTATAATAAAATATGTAAAAAAAAAAAAACGATATTTAAAAATAATAATGAAATCGGACAATTTTTAAAATGCATTTAAACATTATCCGACCATCAGATTTCTATTTTTTCTTGGAATTTTCTAACAAAATTGCCTATAAAGAACCACTAAAAATGGCCGCTCTGACATTCCTTTTAATGATTTTATATTAAAAATCGATGTAAATGAATTAATTTTAACTTAAGGGCAATTATTTAATATCCAACAATTACAAAATGTAAAAACAAATTATATTTGTGTAACAATGTTTCACTGAGTAGGTGTTGGAAATAAATATATGTTTTTAATGGTTTAGATCTAAAGCTAAAAGCATATAAGAATATTACTCATTGTTGTGGCGCAAGGAATTATTTATATAAAACGGCTTCATAATGATAAACAATAATCGTTAATTAATTCGCATTCATGCGTTTTGATCATTTAATTGAGCGATTATTGATTATAAATATCAAAATAAATTATATTTTTTTCCTCGTATACCTACACGTCTTATAATATTGAGAGTATTGAGAACACTCTCGTGTTTACATTCACACGGACGAATTTTTATAAAAGTGTCGTAAAAAATGTTCACTTTTGTGTGTACTCATACTCGTAATTAATTCTTTCAATTACAAATTCTTTTTTTTATCACGCACGGTTTATTTATTCCGTTGTCCCCGTTGGACGTCGGTTTATATTTTTCGTCGTCGCGTGTCGTCCTTGTTCCTTGCGAGTCGATTGTAAAATATTGTACCTACCTATTTGCATTGCTAAAAATTACAATCGCTTTTTTTTTTTTTTTTGCCTTTGACGTCACTACTACTATATTTTCGTTAAAATTCCGACTGTCAATATTTCCAGTAATCATTCAATCAGTCGGCGAATCATATACCGATTTCAGCATTGTAGCGTTGGTAAAACCAATACATTTATTCAAGGTGCCTACCGTTATCGAGGTAAAAAATTATCTGTAATCTTTTTTTTTTTTAATTGTACTTATTCTTGTCTGTTTTTGATTTATTATGTGATTGTTGTTTATCACAAAATAAAACCACATAATTGTTAGGGTTCCCGCGAGCGGCCGTTTTCCCATCCTCTCATAAGCAGAATACCACATAGGTATTTAATTTTTTTATTGTGATTTATATATATATTATCTTTTCTATTATTATTTATTATTGTTTGTAAAATACAATACACTATATTATAGTTACCATAAACCACTTTTTTTGTTTGATTTTAATTCTATTTTTGATTTCTTGATAATTATTCCTTTAGGCCTATCCTTTTTATATTACTTTTTAATGGTAAAACGGATTGTTAGTTATATTTATTAGCACTTTATTAGCCACAACACTCATTATTTCAATTCTAAAGAATATTTGAATTTATCATTGTCTTTTTCAGGAAATGATGGAAGTCGAAACCTTTTAAAACTTATACCTACGTCCTACCTATGTACCTATATGAATTTCTGAATTATTCAATATTTAATTTCATACATTTCTATAAAAATAAAATTATCACAATAGTATACCTACAAAAAAAAAGAAAGCCAATCAATTAAAATATTAATACAGAATTTAAATAGGTTCATTGTCAGTAGGTTAAAAACATAAAATAAAATTTTTAGTTTTTGAATAATTAAAATAACGGTTTTCGAAATTAATGAGGTATTGAGGTTATACATTTTTTATAAATAGGTACTTATAACTTAAAAGTTATAAATAGGTACCTAATCACTAGGCAAATTTTTATGAAATTTAAAAAAATTTTAATCAACAATTTAATAATAATTTTTAAATAATTCTGTGTCAGTATTTTTTTTATTATAGTTGTGTAATCATGATGTTTATTGAAAAAAAAAACGTGTACGTGAACATAAAATACAAGGGCTACAATCAAAATAAAAATACTTAATTATATTACAACATATAGAGGAGAACCTAATAAATTTATGACATAGACCACATAGCGTTTTTATTTTTTTCACAACTATTTTCTCAATTTTACATAAAAATCGTTAGAAAAAATAAGTTCATGAAATCATAAAAGTTCAACAGTTCATTGCTTAATTAAAAATACGTAACTTTATAAAAAAATATAAAAATGCTATATCGCAGATTAGTTCTCTTTTATGTGGAATAAAAATTTGCTGATTTTATTTTGACATTTTGAATGAAGCCCTGGTGTTTTCTGTTCACGTAAAACTAGTTTTTAGTTTATTATTTTGGTATAAGCATCTTCTTAAGCAAATATATGCATAATATTAGGTATATGATATTTTCACATAGTTTGAAAATTCATTATATTAGCACTATATTTTGGTACTTTTCTCAGACATTATTATCATGTTATTTGGATTTTTCTAAGACATTAAACTACCGATAATAATATTTATCAATTACCCAATTGTCTAATACCTAAAGATAAACGATTTTTTAATGATTTTTTAACACCACACCAAAAACTTTTCAATGAAAAACTTGCATTAGGATTTTTATTTTTATCAACTTACAAACACGTTAGAAATATGAAATAAAAAACAAATTTTAACTAACGTCTAACAATATTATCTATCGACTGATGGAGCCGAGTTTTAATATATAGGTAATATGCACTTGTACACGTTTCATGAGCTGTTAAAATATCGATTTTTTAAATTTTTCAATAACCTATAAAACGTGTAAAAATAAAATATATATATTAAAAATCGGCTCTATCAATGGCTAGATAATTTTGTTCTTTATAAATTATTTTTATTTCATCTTTTTATAATATTCTCAAGTTGATAAAAATGAAAAATGCGTAAACATATTTTTTTAAACAAATATCGTGATTATACGACAATTAAAAATGATACACAAGTCTATTTTTAAATTATTTTTAAAATATATTTAAATATTAATTTAAAAATTAAGTTAATTTAAAAAAATAACTTATTAACTTAAGTTTTACGGGTATAATTAGGTATATTATGTTTTTGGAAATACCGTTATTTTTTAACTTTAAGCATTTTTAAATTTTAAAAATCATTAACATAATATTAAAAATATTACAATGTATTTATAATAATTATTATTAATACTAACAATAAATAGGTTCATAAAAATGTTTAATTAGTAGGTACCTACTCTTTTCTTTAAAATTTTAACAAATTTAAATTTGAAATTAGTACCTGCCTACATAAATATTGTTTATTGACGAGAAATCTATAATAAATTCTTCAATTATTTATAATACGGGGAGATTATTACATAGTATTTAGATATTCTTGTTTTATTTATATTTTTGGGAAATAAATAATTTAATATAATAATTATTAGAAATGACAAAAACAACTTCATTTTTGTTAACTATTTTGACAATAAACACAATATGAAATCAAAAAGTATCAATTATTTCAAAATTAACTTAACTAAGTTTTTATTAAAAGACCCTTGTTATTTAGAAGTTAATATAACTTGTTAATGCTCAGGCGCTTAGCATTGTGTATAATATATTTGTGGTAGAAAATGGCATCATGCATTTTATACAAAATCTGGTCTTTACTGATGAGTAATAATATGATTTTTACCTAGGCCTGGCTCATTTTAAATTATAGGTAGGTACCTACTAACATTCGACGTTTTTATATCGAAATGCTCGGAAAATTCAAAATATAATACAATGCCCAAAATATAAGTTGCTGCTATTCGACATTTTAGTACTATTATCGAGATAAAAAAAAATTGATTTGACCATTTTTACGAATACAAATTCGTAAGAAAATTACTATGTTGGGCATATTTTGGGTAGGTATAATCATTTTAAATTAAATCAAATAGGTAATTTTAAACACTTACATTGATTGATATAGGAATATACTTCTATACATATATATGTACCTAATAACTATATTATTAAGTGATAGATATATGAATATGTTACTATAGAAACATTGACTCAACGGTGGTAGGTTTGTAGGTACCTACCCATATTTATTTTATTTACATCACGTCTCAGATACATGGTTGCGGCATTTGGTAAGAAAATTCTGTTCAAAAATACTCGACGATATTTTACTGTTTCGATTTTTTATTAATTAATTCACTTTTTATGTATCCTAGATATATCACAACTATTTTCAGTGGACAATATAGATATTATATAATTGCGTGCGTTATTTTTTTTTTATTATAAGTAAATTTTGAACATGTTTGTGAAATAATATTTACACATTGTTTGTTTAGACACACCATTATATTTATTTTTATCGTACATATGAGTTTTGTGTGCATTTAGGGTTGTCACGCATCTGAAAAATCTAAAAAGAATCAAGGAAATTGAAAATCTTCTGCAAAAAACATTTGGAAAAATCTGTGAATTTTATGGATTTTCTAAAATTTAAAAAGAAATATATTCGCTCGGAGGCTATTAATTTTTATAGTATACCAATTTTACAAACAATTAGACATCATTTTTTCATATTATTTTTAATAGGTATCTACTTAAAATATATCGATTTGAGCTGGTTTTTAGGTACCTAGGTAATTTGTTCAAAATGTTAGGGAAGACTTCAGTTTTTATAGGGTCTTAATTGACACTTTAATTTCATGTGCATGTTAAAAAAATAGATTTAAACGTAGGTATATAATAAAAATCATTAATAGTTAAAACCGTTCGTTATAAAATATATATATTTTCTCTAGAAACCTAGGAAAAGTCGTGAAATTTTGAAATTCTAAATGTGTGGCAAGCCTAATTTTTTATTGTTTAGTATACTTTAATAATAATATAAATACAGTGTTGGGTATTAACGTAAAAACAGTTACTTGTTACTGTAATGTAGTTACTTTTTTGAGTAGTTAATAGATTATTTTTTTATAAGAACTTAAGAATAACTACGGTAGTTATTTATAGGCAACAGTGTAAAATAACGCGTTGAATTTGTATGTATACGAAATAAAATGTATTCTGATAAATTTTTCTAGGTCTAAAGACTAAAACTGATGATAGGTATATGAAAAGCAGATACTTCTAAAATTTTAGGTATGATTTTATAATAAGTAAGAGTAGGCATGATATTATATGTCATAATATTCAACTGACGGCTATACAATCAGAAAAGTAAAGATTGTTTTGACATTTTATATCATTATTTTCATTTATACATACTTAAAAATGTTAAAAGTAACATCATTGTAACTAGTTACTCTTGAGTAACACATTACTTTTGTATTTGGGTAACGAAAGAGTAATCTAGTTACACTTTTATTTTTTAACTAGTAACGTAACCTAGTTACTTTTTAAATATAACTTACCCAACACTGTATAAATAAAGGTAGAATGTAGAATCGAATACATTGTAGATGCAAGTCAAAATTGCAATGCTGCAAATTTCGAATTTTTACTGAATTTTAAAGTGTTCCGTTTTAGATTACAAACATCATGTTAACGCGAAAAGATGAATTATTCGTGAAACCTTTCCAACAAAGGTTATATCGTCAGCATAAAATGAACGTAAGAAATTTTAAAGTTACTTATTTTAGTTTTTAAACATTATGCATCATTAAAATGTCACACCAAAGATTTTCAATGGTACAAAAAGATATGCAGTTAGCGCAAAACAAACAAAAAGGCATATTATGCAGGGTTCACATAGAATTGTTAGGAAAACAAAACAAGAACACTGTGTCTACATAAAGCCAATAATATTCGTAAAAACAACAAAACAAAATTTCACGATTCTGGATGGGACATGGATTTGAACAAAATGTTTTGATAAAACGTTAAAAAAAATATTTTTATTTTGAAATTTGTTGAAAAACACAGTTTATTTTATTTTGTTTTTTTTGTGTGAACCCAGCATTATATAAGTCTTTAATAAAATGTATAATAGAAAATCTTTATCAGTGTGTCTCTGCGAAATATTATCATCCATAAATTTTGCATACTACATACCAGTGAAGTACCTATTATAAAATGTATGAACACAATCATTGTAATGCAATAAAAAAGAAGAGTTTAAAGAAGACTGCAGTGAGCAGTTTGGGGATTGTTAAAATAAAATATGTATTATAAATATAATATTTTATACATATAATACAAAATTAATATATATATTATAAAAATATATAAAAAGGAAATAGGCCTAGAATATTCACAAAATGTTTATAAAGGTAAAATATATAGTTATATATAATAATCACAAAATATATAATTATATATTATTAATATATTAATTATAGTTTCGTCTATAAGTCATCATCAGGTTAACCTACATCATTACTTACCAAGAGGACGCTACATATTATGCGATTTTAAGGGGTTCTATATAAGACATTTTTATAAAATTTTAAGGAGAGTAAAAATATTTAAGTACATTTTAAAAGTAATTAAAAATAAATCTGAGTTAGTACCATTTTTTTATTGTTGTGTAATCACGATATTTTTTAATAAAACTGTTTTGAGAGAGAATATTGTTCTTGGGCTCTAGTTGTAATTAAAAAACTAAATTTTGACACAGTATTTTAGACAAAATTATCTGTGTTCTACTTCGTCTCTTTTCTATATCACAAGTATAACTGATATTATACCATCTGTAAAAATCTCCCAAAAATGATTTTTACAAAATTAGTAACTTTTTTAAGATTTTTATGTTTTTTCTAAAAGACGACGGTAGATCACAGATTATTTTATCAATAATATTGTGTCAAAATTGAGTTTCTTAATTATAACTACAGGCCAAGAACAATTTTTTCTCGCATAACAGTTTTTTACGATAAAATAAAATACATGTGTGGCGTCCTTTTAAAGTATCAGCTTGTAACCTGATGATAACTTATAGTCAAAACTAGTTGTTACTTATATAAACATTTTACGAATACACTAGGTATATATTATTTTTATATATTTTTATAATATATATTAATTTTGTATTAAATAATATAGGTACTCGTGTATATATATATATATATGTATTTTTTTTAAATTTATTCCTAATTGTTATTATATTTTGTGTTGTATAATATCTAACATTAAACCAATATACTTTTTGACACATTTAAGTACATTTTTTATTATCTACATAGATAGTATGTGATCTTAGCCCCTCCCCCATACGAAATTCCTGGCTATGCCACTGTTGACATACCTATATGTATTAATAATGTACCTATACACAATACATATATATATATTAATAAATTTTATATTTTATTACCCATTAATGAAGTTTGACTTTTACAAAAATATTGGGTACCTACCTAATAGGTATATTACTATTATACTATAGTTTTAATTTAAGCTTTTTTCCATATGAATTTTTAAATTTGCAGGGATTATCTAAACTAGATTTATACTTGAGTTTTTTTCCTTTGGCTAATTAATATTGTGTAATTATAGTGTACATATATTGTTAGGAATTTGGAGAGGGTACACGCCCCCTTCACTCCCCTTTGAATTTTATTTTTATTTTTAGTATTATAATTGATCTATTTATTAAATTAAAAATGAACATTCTGATAAAAAAATTCATTTTTTTGAAATAAAGCTCAAAAGCTTTATTTTAAGATAAGTACATTACAATTTTTAAATTCCCCCCTTGTTTGAGCTTTAGATACGCCACTTCAATAATATACCTACTTACATTTTTCAATTTTTAGATTTAGATTTTTCATAAAACTACCCATATGTTATATATAATAATAATTAATGATTATGTATAATATTAATTAATAATCAAAAATAGAAGTTATTTGTAAACCAAATGCTGATTTTACTCCAATACTATAAGCAAAAAGAGTAACGTATTAGGTAGGTACCTAAAACTAATGGAAAAATTTTTATTATTCAGAATCAAAATCATATTCATAATAGGTATAATGATTAATAAATTAAATATACCTACTTTTTTTTTTCCTTTTGTAACCGACAACGACAGGGGATCTGTTTTCACACTACTACTCTGTCGCCAAAAAAAAAAAAAAAATTTACCTACTTACTTGATACTAATTGATTCAGTGACGCCCAACTATTTTACAGTAGGTAGGACAAAAACCTATAATATACTATCTCACCACTTAGTGATTTTTTTTTTTTGGTTTTGCGGGGATCAAAAATTGAGTTAAGGACCTTTTTTTTTGGTTGTTAGATTATTAGATGTCATAGATCACTTAACAGGACCCTTCCGAAGAATCTATTTATTATTTATGGGGGGGGGGGGGTGTCTTACATAAATAAGAAAAAAAGGCCATTAATACAAAAAAATTATATATATTTTGAAAAATTTAGGGGTCCGTAAAGCCACCACTGCTACCACCCACCTTTCCGCAACAATTCAACATACATTTTTTTTTTTTAAGAATAGTGTGGTTTATTAAAAGTATTTATAATTTTACATAAGTAAAAATTTCAAAATTCATTTAATTCATTTTTACAAATTAGTTTATATACTATATTTACTATAATATCTAGCATCATTATATTGTAGATAAATACAAAATATATTGAACATTTAATAAAACTGAATTTTTTTAATATAAATATTTGAATACTAATATCCAAATACTTTTTACGACTGAATATTATAGTATGGTACCATTAGTTTCACTAGAAACATATTTTATTGTATATATAAATAAAATATTATTATTAATTATAATACCGTATTTAACCACCTAGCTTCCCACACCTATAGGTATCTGGTATATTATCTATACATTCTCATTTAATCTACCTATTTTTAAAAATATAATATTTCCAACATGAATATTATATCCCGCAACACCATCAAACACAATTATGGATGATAATAAAATTGATAGGCATTAACATTAATAGAACTGATGGCACATATATTACGTTTTGTGGTTTTCACCGGGACATTGACACTGTACGAGTTTCTTGGTAAACATAGTTTTTAAATTGTGCATACAATGAAGTTGTATCAAATACTATTGGCGATATCAAGCAACTATAAGGAGCGCTGTTCTTTTACCACAAATTATAATGAAAAGTAAAATGCAATACAAGCATGTTGTTGGTAGGTATAATAATGATTAAATTATAGAAGTAAATAAAATCTAAAAAGTTTACTAGTTCAAGTTATTACTAGGTATTATGTCGTTTTTAACTTTATAACTTCTATAGACAGTTTGGAAAAACTAAGTTGTACTGATTTACGACATTAGTGGGGATAAGCTTAAAAATACCGGTGTCGAAAAGTACAAACCCCGCCTATCAAACAATATTTGAATTGCATGCCCAAAATTATGTATCACTATACAGTATACTCAAAAATGTTATTTGATACATTACCCGATAATATTGAAAAAGTTGTGTATGAAACTTTAATTAAAGACAATTTGTTGGAATACACATAAAATGCAGATAGGTACCTATGTCTAATTTTCAAACGCATACCTAATAATATGAATATAGGTAGTAGATTAGTTTGTATTTGTATTAGAAAAATAATAGGTAGCTGTATTTAGTCATGTCAATGAATTTAAAACCAATATTGTAACATTAAATAATACACGGTTTATTCGGTACTATACATATGGATATGAAAGAGTATAATGTATATGATTTATGATTCCAGTACCTACCTATATTTCAGAGTTATAAGGAACCACCCAGTGGCAGATTTAAGAAGAGGCGATGTGGCGATCACCCCTCCTTAGACTTTCTTATCATTATTTGAAGAGTCGAAAATTAATTTTGAATAATAACCTTTTATTTCTCAAATATTCATATTCGACCTCCTCCCCATAAATGAGCTTCAGATCCGCTCCTGTCAACCACCAGAGCACCTAAGCACCTACTTCGTTTGAAATCGCTAATACAAAAACTACAATGTTGATTTCCATATTATCACGTACTATAACTATATACAAATACTGTAGATTAGTCTAGTGTAGTCTAATCTACAGTAAGTACCTACCAAATTACTATATATTATCATCCAGAGTCTAGACGTTTCCACAACATATAATTTATAACATTAAAAATAAATTAAACAAGTTTTTCGTGACAACGTTTACCCATTAACCACCCACCCACCTATCCATTAAAAAATAAAAGTGGGTGACTGCCCTTCCCCCATTAATAGAGTTGGACGCCACTGAATTGATTATACTTGTAAATTTAAAAAATATATATTTAGACCACAATAAGACTTTCAGTATTATCAACCCCTATTTTAGTATGCATTGTATGACACAAATGTGCAATACGAAAATCCAAATGAGCAGAACAAATTAAAAAAACGTGTAGTGATATTTTTGTGTATACAAGTATATTTAAGTAAGACTTTTTCTTTAAAATGTTCACTATCGGCAATTTATTTTAAAAATATTTTCTCTTATTTTTATTTATTTTCATTACAAATATAGTAATTAAAATAACGATGATGTAAATAGCAATGGGGGTAAAACCATCATATTAGGGATCATCAATAGGGATACCTATTGTAAAATTGTGCAGTACGATTTTTTTTATAAAATAGGGACCGAGTATTATAATTTAAAGTTTATCATAAGTCTATTACGCGATGTTATTATTAGCTAAACTTATTAGTCTTAAAAATATCTTAAATCCCTATAGATAAATAGTAAAATAATTGTAGTAACTAGTAATTATAATTATTGATTAATAAATTATCATCATTTATATAAATCCATTTTAGATTCTAACTTCTAAGCGAAACAATATGAAGCTAATGTTTTTATAATTATGTTCACCTATTAAATACATTTTAATTATCAAGTTATTTTTTTTCTGTGGACAAATTTTCAAGACTTAATCCAATCGGACATCGGTACATGTGTACCAGGGATGTAGTCATAACATTTTTGATTGGGTATAAGCTAAAGCTTGGGGGAATCTATTTTCAACCCGTGGAGTACCTACTTTGAAAGGGTAGAGGGGATAAACCCCATATTTGTTTAGAGTTAAAAGTGTACAAAGACACATATTAGTAATAATTAATATTATGACGGGATTGAAGTTCCCCTCTTCCGAATTTTTGTGCTAATTGTGAAACTATCAGAACCTACATGACAAAATATTTAAGTTTTGATAACAGATAAAACTATAAAAGATAGGAGGGATACAATATTATTAAATTAAAAATTAAAAATCTACTAATATACACAATTAATATTATCCGAGGAAACGTGTGGCTTATATTAAAAGAATCACACGGTAATATCATGAATACATAATTTTATATCGCACTGTCTGTAGGTAATATTGATTTTAATCAAATTAAATATCTAAATTGATTAATGACTTCTTTGATTTTAAGTATTAAGAAAATTAATATAGGTATAAAGTTTACAAGGAAAAAATAAAAGCAACAATACTATTATGAATAACAGTATAATTATCATTACCTATGAGATTATTCTTATGATTTCGTATATAATATATGTATATAACTTTATAATTCACAATAGTACCTACCTATAGAAAATAAACTATATAATCTTCTAATAGATTTCGTCTCATTCTGACGTTGGGTATTGCTAATTTACGAGATCTATTGCCTCTCTAGACTTATGTTTGAGTAGCAAACTTTTAGAATAATTAGTCAGTTTCCATATTAGTGGAATTAATGAACATCAAACTATTCCAAGTATGTAAAATAAAATTGTGGAAACAAATATTGTTAAAAAGTTAGAGCGGTTGAAAATAATTTAGCATAATCAAAATCAACATATACGATTTTGTAGTAACAGTGTCGTTTTTTTAACAAACAATTAAAACCCTTTTTTTCATTTTAAAGTAACAACTTAAAATTGGGGTAAGTATTTTACAGAAAATAGCTTTGAGTACGGACCGCGATCGCCGGGATTATAATTAAATATAACTCGGGCATTAAAAAAATGAATTTTTCTTGAAGACCAAGTTATCTAAATTGATATTATTTAAAAATATATATTTAATTATTTTGCATTTTTTTTTTTTATAGGTCTTATATTGTATATAGAACATAATTACTTTGTTTTATTCTAATTATTTTTTCATCTTCTTTGTGTATTTCAATTCCTTTTTTCCCATGAAGTTATTTACTACCTAATTCTTTATTAATGGACGCCTTTATATAATAATAATATATGAAACTTTTTATTATTATTGATTAAAGATAATTGAAATTATAAGGCTGACAAATATAGAGGAGTACAGTGTAAAGTATAAATTGAGGACTAATATTGGCTGAGAGGATTAGAAAGATTTTCATTGGAACTAGATTAGATTAGAAAGGGAAAAGAAGATATTGATATCACTTATGCATATTTTCTATTATTATTTTGTATATACGAATATATATAAATATATGTGTATATTCATGAGCGGATTGGAAAAAAAAATGTACACATATCCCAGGAATAAAAAACTTATTTTTTGATATTTTGAAATGGTTTTAAAAATATTAAAAATATTTTTTCATAGTTTTAAAATATAACAATACTAATTTCACATCATAACAAAAATTTTTAACCCAAACTCGACCAGTTACACTAATTCATTTCTTTGACACATTTACGAAAATATAATGTAAAATAATGGATGAGCCAAAAAGTAACCCTTCTATGGTGGGAGTAATGGTATTCGAGGAGGACCGTTTTCTGTTGCATTACAAACATTGCGAGTCCAAACCCCAGTAGTTATCTACCCGAGTACGTCGTGTAAAACGACTCTTTTGATACGAAAATGCAGCGACCGCTGTACTCCCAGCTACTCTCTCTTAAAATACCTACATCAATTTTAAGTCGTTTCTTTAAAACGGGGAAAAAAGTTTTGCATATTTGTTTTAATACTAAATCACAACGTAAAATATTTTAACTAACTATAACTATTTAATCATTTATTTCTAAAATTTTATTTTCACATATTTGGAATCATTATTAAAAAAATAATAATAATTAAATTCATAACTCTCACTTACATTATTATTTTTTTTTTCAAAAACTTCAAGTTTCAACCCCAATATTAAAATTATCATTTATCATTATGAAAACCCCAAATTAAAGGACATCTTTTAAAATACATTTTTTAGTTGAAGTCAGCTACAGCGCGGGTGGATACAACACCACCGCAGAAATGGCCACATGTTGTACTGAAAAACAAGAAATACCAAACTGAACGTGAAAGGTGTACGCAGATTTTATTAAATAACAGTATTTTATGGAGACACCTGTGTGAAATCACTTCCACCAGACGGGTCGATAACCGTTGGGATTGCGAAAGACCCAAGTAAATATTATAATATTATAGAGGACGTCAAAATTTGTTGAAAAGTACCGAAAATGACTAAAATTTTAAGTTATCATAAAAAAATGTATTTGTTTTAAACTGTTTTACATTACAGTACAAAACATTAATGAATAGAATATAACATATAATGTTGAAAAAATATAATAATTTGTTTCTTATTTTCATTTTAATTATTCATGTTGGGTGATGTCAATTTTATAAAACTGTCATACAATATAAAAATATGCATTATATTATGTAAAGAATATTACCTAAAAGAATAAAAAAATGTTTATCATAAAAAAAAAAAATCAAAATTAGATAATCTGCAGTTCCTAAGTGAATGAAATAAATTTATTTAGTCAGCATTACTGTAGAAAAAATTTGCAAAAAACAGCAAAAATCTTATCTCTATTTATATTAGTATATAGAATTAAGCGATGAATTGATTTCAATAATTATTGTTACTGTATACAAAATGGATTTTAAACAGAATAAAACTGATATTGTTTATTTAAACAAAACAAATAAACTGTCTGATTGTTATCAGATTTAAAATTGATCATTAATATATGTGTACAATTTTTTTTTAAACTATTATGCATGAACTAATTAATTGTTTGGTTTAAAAATCATAGGTAAAAGCAATTCAACTTTTAATGTAGACATTAGGTTAACTTAACCTACTGTCTATTAATTTTATTATTGATTTTAACTTATTCTTGAATTTTAGTGTTTTTCATTATTTATTTATTCCATATGTTTATAAAATTACAGAGTTGAATATATAATATAATTAAATAAAAAAAACGAACAATACAATAAATAATAATATTCAAATGTTTAAAGTGATAAAATTATGATTATTTTGAATACTATGGATATGATAGAAGTATAACAGAATTAAGGGACTGGAGTATGAAGTAAAGAGATTGGATATAAACTTAGTCAAGTATATTTTTAAGTGTTAATTAAATTCAGGATGTGTTCAGCAGTTTATTTATGTTTATTTTAATTCTTTCACTGCTACAATGTTGTATCCCATGCTACCCAGCTGTGCTAAGTTAATTAGATATTTTTTTTGTGTACTTACTTAAATAATATAATATATTATAATATGATAAAAGTGAAAAAAAAAAATTAAAAATCATACTTGAATGAGATATTTAAGTTTTAAAACAGTATGACAAGGGGTTCCACAACAATGTATTTGTAAATACTTTAATAAAAAAAATAATAAAATACTATTATTATTAAAAATAATATATATATTACAATATTATGTATATTAATAATATTTTAAAATAAAAACAATATTCAATAATATGATAATAATATGTGATAATATAGGTATATGGTATTGTGCAAGGTGACTTTGGTTAGGTTAGGACAGGGTCACTTTGGGAACCAATATAAATAAGAAAAATGTTATGGAAACTAAAATATAATTGGTTTTTTTTTTTACTGGGTAAATTAGTTTATTTTTTGACAAAGGAACATAATAATATGCTCGAAGCAAGAACGGTATGCTTTTGTCGGACATAATTGTAAGTCTGTAGGAGGGAAAGGTTAACATTAATCCTTAGGTAGATTTATAAACTGGACAACTTTTGTAGTTAGACAGAGTGCATGACTGAATTAACAATAACATTTGCTAGTGGGACAAATTATAATAGTATGTTAATGTCAGGCTGTATTTAATAAGAGTGTAACAAATACATTAATATATTCTATTTAATTTGAATTAATAGGTTTTTTCACAGAGTCAATTTGTTTACAAAAAGCAATAACAAATTAACCGTTGACATTGAAGAGCCATTTAATTCTGGAAAACCACACCAGGAAATAAAAGCTGTAAGATGTAGTGCATGCAATAAGAATTTGTTAATTTCAAAGGTGAAAATAATACAAATATTACAAACATTTATATTTGGTAGGTAGGTAATAAGATTTTATGTTTACAGCCTAATATACCAGAGGAGAGAATTCCATGGGATCCGCCAAAAAAGAAATTATCGAAAAAACTCAGAAGTTTATCAGTTCATGATAGGGTGAATTCAGATTTTAAAAATAAATAATAATAAGTTTTTAAAATGCACATATATTTGGTTCACAGGATGTTGAAAATGTAAACCAAGTGTTGAACAAATATAATCAGAGCCAATCGAAGACAATTTCAAAAAAAATAATCAATAATAAGCTAAATATTAATAATAATATAATGATTGAAACAAACAATTATTTAAACTACATAGAAATAAAAGAAGGTTCATTGGATTTAGTTATCAAGTTTCCGTCTGGGAGCAAAGTATCTATGGTAGAGGGAAAAACCAAACGCGTACTTCAATCAAATAATCGTCAATGTACACAGTGTCATTAGGTTATTACACACATCATTTAAATTTTTAATATTATAATAAATGAACACTGAGCTAGTTAAACGTACAATATTGTCATGGTATATTTTTTTGATTTACACAAAATTGTGAAGTAATAGTAAAACTATTTTACTTTGTTGCACATTAAATAATTTATATGTATAGACATTTTGGCTTATATTATACTTTACAGTTTGAATGTTTTTTACTAATGAAATGGAAGTCGATTATATTTTAAGAACAAAATTCTATAATATTCTATATAACTATAATAATAATATTAAAAAAATAACTGTATAAGTGAATTCAAAACAACAATATAATTAATACAATTAAAAATAATTACGGATATTACATGTTATAAATGGTGTTATAATAGGCAAAAGGGTGAAATTGAGCTTATATTATATATACTTACATAAAACATTTATGGACCTAATTCAAAATAAATTGTAAGTTTTGAACTGTCAATCACAACAAAAATATTTTGTGAATAAAATAAATAATTAGCACATTAAATTTAGTAAATATTATCGAAATAAACAAGTCTTTTAATATTTTTATCACATGGTAACATTCAATATTTCTTCAATACACAATTTTTAAACACATAACTATGCAGTTCTTTATTTTTCACAAATAATTACAATTATACGCCAAATTTCATATAATTTTTAAAATGCACTGTTATTGAACAATATTGATTGGATTTCATTAAAAATATTATTAGCTTCATAGAAGCAAATAAAAATATCTAAATTTTTAAATGTTTTTCCACACAAAAAAAGTAATTACATATTTGATTTAAATAAAAGTACCAATGATTGATGTTTGATTGACATAACATATATCAAAAATTAAGTTCAATAATAATTAGTGTATACAAAATAAAATTAAAAAAATATTTGCATATTCAATACACAGAAAAGCATTTAAACATTTTTCTTTTAAAATAGCTCAATTTCCCCCTTTCTCTATACATTGGCAACGTGTATCTACATATTACCAAATTTTGAAAGTTGAAAATTGAAATTAATAAACAATAATTGTAAAAATTAGTATAAATTGATTCTAGATTGGCTTGAATATAAAGTAGGTAACGCAATGATTTTAATGTCACAGGTATATATTATATTATATTAAATTCATTTTATACTAACCAAGAGTTGCGCCAAACTCGATGTTGAAAAAAAAATTATTTAAAAAAAACTAAAATTTAAATTGAGTGTGTGTGTTATTAGTTGGATTAAATTCAAAACAGCTCGGAGGTTGCATCGGTGAAGCTGTTTCCTAAAAAAAAAAAAAAAAATATAAAATAAAAAAAATCATCAATATAAATATATCTTTATATTATATAAAGATGATTTTTTGTTTACTTCAGAGAAATATCTTTCGATAATATCAAATGCAACTTTATAAATTTCTACACTCTCATGATTTTGAAGTTGTTCAATTTTATCGAGTCCTGTAAAAGTCAAAAACAATAATAAATTAGAACAATTAAATAAAAAGAAATAGAAAATAATGACAGGAATGTACAAGAGATCTATTGATGCAGGACAATGAACTGTAATAATAGTGAATGTTAATTAAATGAAATGAGACTCTAACGAGACTTTCAAAGCAGTATTGGAATGATGGTTGGAGAGGTTCTAAAGATTCCAAGAATCATAAATAGAGAACAACTATATATGAATAGGAAAATGTAGAATGACATAGTGGAAGTGGTGATGGGATAAACCATAAAAAATTCAGGCAAGAATTACATTACCTTCACATTCTTCAATCAAATTGGCTAATGCATCAACATCTGGGCCAGCAATTTTAAGCATATTTTGTAAACCGTCTAAAACTACTTGAATTACTTGACTATCTTGACAAGATAATAATGCACATAGAGGTCCAACAACACCTGCATTTATAACACAATCAACTTGTTGACTATTACCACTTATAGTTAAGTTAGTAATAGCCCAGGCAGCTTCTTTTTGTGTTTGGAATTCACTCTGCAATGTAAAAAATAAATAAAAGTATATTTTAATAACAAATATAATTGTAATTTATATTACTTTAGATAGATGCATTATGATTTTTGGTATAAGTCCAGCATCAATGACAGATTGTACTTGAACTTGATTTCCTGCTGTAACATTTGAAAGGAACCATACTGCTTCCTTCAATAAAAATATAAATATAATTTAATATGAAAACAATAATATTTTTAATGCTAAAAGTTGATGACGGTATAGGTTGGTGTGTTTGTGTTTTTATAATAATAGTTTATTTGTAAAATGCATAAATATTATACTTTTATTTTTTGTTGAATTACAATGTACATTTAATAACTTTTATAATGTGTCGGACAATGAATAAATATCACATACGTTTTCATCAATGCTTGGTATGTACATTGTACATACAGGTTCAAAACACTGGGAAATCATATGATGATAGTCAGTACAAAAACGTAAACAATAACATATCACTATTAAAAAGGTGCACTTCACTTGTTGGATGTCAGTAGGGGTGGAAGAACTTCGATTATATGATAGGATATTGTTGATGGATGTACTACATTTGAAAGCAATGATAAATAATTGTATTAAAAAAAAAAAAAACGATTCTGAGTGGAGCTTCGGTGTACTATACATAACTATTAATATTAGTGATGTTTTTCAGTATGTTTAAAGTGCAACATTCTTTATATTATAATATATAATATTTATTTACAATAGCTTGATTTAGTATAAGTACATTACTATTACTGTTCAGTCAAATATTCATTTAGTATTGTATATTTTATTTAGAGTTTAGTTCCTATTTTGGTTTTTGAAAACAATAAAATATTGTAAGAACTTTTTGATTTAATTGTTATATATTAGAATCTTCTATACATTAGTAACATAGGTAATTAAACAATCACATGATACCGTACAATACATTAAAAATAATAATCAATACAATATCAAATGTTTGGTAAATTTAAAAATTGGCGAATACTATAATTTGAAATTTTTTTAAATTTTTTAAAAAATATTGACTATATCTGCCTATATTTTTAAAGATTTCTTAAATACAGTTAGAGTGACATAGTTATAATCATGACAAAATAGATAGGTATCACCACTGATTTTTGATATGCACAACTGCTTAAATATTTCCTCACTGCACCTGTGTTGTAGTTCACCACTTCTTATTGGCCAATATTATCTTATGTATTTTTGCCTGTATTTACTTTTTAATTATTTAATAGTGCATATATAATTTTAATAAATTATATTTGATATCATTTATTATGATTTAGGTTATTATAATCTATGTTTAATTAATTATTTACTTAATCACCATCAAAATTCAAATCCGAATGACAAAATTTTGGACAAATGAAAAGTGGTGAACCAAGTTAAAGGCCGGGTGAAGAGGAGATGTGCACACGGGGAAAAAATGTGTCAGCTGTGATAATACCTATCTATTTTCCTTGGTTATAATCATGTACTAAATTTTCAACCTTTAAAATCTATTATTTGTCAAAAATATTAAAATGATTATAAAAAAAGTGGTGACTAAATTTTCAAGATTTTTAAATATAATTAAAAGAAGGTGCAATTAACAGTGTATTAAATTTTTACAATCTTAATACTCAAAAACTACCCTATAATGACTTAAATACCTCAAAAACTAAAATGGCTAAAAATAGCCCAAATTTGAATAAAAAAATTTACATAAAAATAGTATAGTTACATATTCAATGAAAATTTCAAGAATATTGGTCTATTAGTTTCGAAATAACAAAGAAATAAATAATATTGATTTGACAAAATCATAATTTTACTGTTTTTTTTTCATAATTTTATGGTAGTTTTCCCTTATGTATTAAAAACTATTAAGATAATAAAAATATGACCTCTTAAAGTACAATCTAGATGAAATTTTCTGTCGGAAACCAGGTAAACTTGTAAAGATTGGTTGAATTTTTCTGGTCAAAAAATTGTACACAGAAAAAATAAATAAATATACATCATTGTAAAACCAATAACTTCTTTGCTCCACTCAAAATCTAAAACAAGATACTTTTATCCCAAAAAAGTAACCATATTGGTTGAAATGTTTAAAAATACTTAAATTAATTAGATAACCAACATTTAAATACACATTTAAAAAAGCTACTGAATATACTTACTGATGTGGCTAACCAACAAAAATGAGTTACAGTAGTGTAGAGAACTCAATTGTTTTAATTATATCAAGGATATTCAAAATGATTCTATCACCGTACTGTATTAAAATAGTACTACCCCGTCCAACCCCTTTCTCTTCAAAAATCACATGAATATTCAAAACTTCCCCCATTTGAAATTTGGGAATATTGCAATAAAACTACTAGAGTAACATTGTTGTAGCCCAATTTTGCTAGTCACAACTATAAGTAAACATATACTATAACCAGTCATATACTACTATTTCCAAGCAAATATCTAAATAAGTACCTTGCAAATTTTCTCTTTTGAATGTGATAGTAAAGCAGGAAAATGGCATAATGCACCTGCATCGAGAACTACTTGAGTTTGTTCATCAGTACCAGTAACAATATTTCCTATTGCACGTAAAGCTGCTGTTTGAACCTAAGTTTTGAAATAATAATTTGATTTTAATAAAAGTTAAAAATTAATGAATTCATTAACAAACCTTCACTTCTTTGTGTGACAATAATGGTATTAAATTGGGTACTATACCACTATCAAGAACTCTTTGAATTTGGTCATTTCCACCGTCCGTCAAATAGCTAATTGCCCAAACTGTATCAACAAGAATCTAAGAAAAAATTAATTAAGAAATTGAATAAATATTTCTAAAAGTATTATAAAAGTAAACTATATAATTACATTAATATCCTTGTTATTAATCAAATAATTTAGAGCAGGAAGAAGTTCATCAATTACATGTTGTGCAGGAGGTGGATCCTTATTTCGACATAGATTAACTATAACCCAGGTAACATTTCTCATAAAGGTAATAGGTATAGTTGGATTAATAAACAAAAGTAGCCTTGGCACAACATTCAAACTAATAACGTAGTCGCGTAGCTGTGGACCATCACCAATTATATTCCCTTAAAATATAAAATATTTATTAATTTTAAATAAATTTAATTTACAAATCAAAAATAGTAATACCTAAAGCCCAAACTGCTTGTTCACAAACTGTCTGATTAGTCGAGTTTAATAAATTTAAAAACAATGGAACAGCTCCAACCGCAACGACTGCTTGTGTTTGAAGGGATGTTCCACTAGCAATATTTGTAAGTGCCCACGCTGCTTCAAATTGTAATGTTGGGCTAAATATTAATTATAGACAAATTATTAATAAGATAATTATTATAATTAATAAAAATATTTTATGTCAGTAAATTGATAATTGTATAATATACTGTATATTGATTATAAATAGTAATATATACCTATTATATTTTACTTTTTTACAACATAAATTCATACTCTATTCAGAATAGATTGATGATCCAGTGAATGACAAAATTTCATTCAGTTTGATTAAATCCCTACTGTTACAAAACCTTGGTGAGATTACCTTTCCTTTTTTTTTTTTAATGGTCCAAATACTGCAGTATATATATAAATTGCATAGCAATGTACCAAAAACTATGCATAAAATAATTATATATCAAAATTAAGGCATATCCTATATAAATGAGTAGGGCTACGTGTGCAGCTTTATTATTACAGTATTGTATGTGACATCACCTTCATCATCATATTCTTAACAGAGTATATTTTTATATTAATCTTATCGTAAAACTAATAAAAAAATTTAGTTGTTAGTTGATATAGAATATTGAATAGAATATATAGATATTGAATATAGAAAATAATAATCAAATATAATTATTACAATCATAAAATTAAAAATTACAGAATACATATTTGTTAAAAATATTATATACAATAATATCTAACTAATTCAGTATTAACGTAAAAATACATCATTATTTTTAGTGTTTTCAAAACATTATATTATTCATTTTGTATCAGAAAAACTAGAGGTAACCATTTTGTCTTTATATATATAAATATATATATATATATATATACATATAAAATGAATTAATTTACAAAGTTACTAAAATTTATTTTAATACAATAACACATGAATTTTATTTAATCACATTACTTACTTATTGTGCTCGTCTAAGCATCGAACTAAGATAGGAAGTATTTCACTGTTTATAAGCTCATCTATTGGTGGATTACGGTCAGAGGAAAGCAATTTTCTAGCAGATTGTATCGCTTTAAGTTGAATATCAGGTATACTACTAGCAGCATCTTCAACTAATTGACGTAAATCATGATCAGTTAAAGGTTTTTCCACATCTAAATCATCTGCAAATTAATTAAAAATATAAATATATATACCTATAAGTAAATAATAAATAATAATAAAAAAAAATAAATAATAAAAAACAAAATAATAAATACATATACCTATATATAAGTAATACATATTATTTAAAAGAAGATTGCTTCATTATTAAATATAGTTTACCATTAACTACGTCACCAACATTTCGACGTTTCATCAACTCCTGTTCTTGTTTGTTTTTTCGTAAACCAACAGTAACTTCACTTCTCATTCTTCGTCTCTCCTAAAATATTAAGACAAGAATAAAATAGTAATATCAATAAGTAATTTATATTTATTTTATATTGAATTCTTAAGTATAAAAAGTAAAAACTCCAATTAGGTAGTTAGAATATTTTATTTAACACATAGTTACTGTAGTTACCTAGTAAAAATTAATAAATTTATTGTTTTTTATTTCTTTTATTCAATAAATTATTTTATTTTATATAGGTATATAGGTACTCGGTTATTATATTAAATTAATTATTAGAAATTCCCTTGTATACATTTTTATTTTTAGTAGGGGTTTGATAACTCAAAACAGTTATGCCTAATATTATCAGATGTGTAATATACTACCTAGATTTTCTATTAAAAATTTTAATATTACATTTAAGAAGACACCACACACACAATTTTCAAAAGGTTTTGTAGAATTTATAAAAAAATTAAAATCCTATAGTTTAAAAACATTTAAATATATTTTAAAAAGAGTCTTATGTCAATACCATTTTTTATATTTATATGATCACAAAATAAATGCTAGCCATTCAAATTATCGCCCTATCTGAATGTTTTATAATTACCAATATAATGATTTTTTTGAAGAAAAATAATATTTTCAATTAATAAAATATCAAAATATTTAACAACTTATAAAATATGTCAAAATACACGTATTAATACATAGCTATCATTTGATTTTTGTTTCGAACTTTTAACATATTTATGGAAGTTAATAAAAATGAGAAATGCTAATGTGAAATTTCATTGAAAATGTATAGATATGGCGTGCGTATTTTTAACTAGTGCCAAAATGTAAAGTATAGAGTAACTATGACATCATACCTATAATAAGTACATAATAACTATAACGATGAATTAATATGACTTATTAATTTAAGTATAGGAAGTACAATGTGTTTGGGGTATATTTAAAGTACAGTCGTCGCCAGATAAATTGACACGATGATAGCGGTGCTTTTCTGTAAGTGTAGCCCAAACCAGTTGCGGTGTGTTTCGTGACTGGTTTGGGCTACACTTACAGTGCACCACACCAAGTTGTTTATCGCAAATGTATAAAAATAAACTACTTAAGCTAACAATGACAAAATTAATAGATTAATGTGATATGGAAACTGGAAAAAAATCAGTTTTAAAATGTTATGATATATTCCGTAATAACATCCAAATACGGAGAACCTCTGGTTTTCTGTTATCGCGTGGCCGCCGTGCCAATTTATCTAGCGACGACTGTACCTATCTACCTAGTTAAATTATGTAGGTACCATTAAGTATCATAAATCATAATATAAAATGATAAATTTCATAATGTTGGTATTACATTAATAAAACCGGTAAATAATCAAATTATAACAAATTATAATATTAACAGATAACAAGAGTATGCAGTATTTAATGTCTGTTTTTATACATATTTTTTTAGTTAATTAATAATAGAAACAATAAACTAACTAACTTCATAATAATTTTTAAAACAATTGGGTACCTAGTTTTTTTTCAGTTATTTTATACCTACCTAAATAGGTACTTACCTATACTACCTATAGGTAGTTACCTATCTAATTGTTTATAATTTATAATTTTTTATGGATAGAAGTAAAATATAATAACATAAATAGCACATAAAACCTATATTTTATTAAATTATAGTACCTAACAAATTTTAAGGACAGTCTGAAGGATACAGCGGGGATATAAGGAATATGTACTTATGTATAGAAACGTAAAAGTAATAAAAAATATAAGAGGTATATAATAATATAGAAAACTAAATAGCATATTTTGCCGAAGCAACCAAGAACAACTTGATCTTTATATTCAGCGACCTTACTGTTTTGGTATTAGTCGCACACATTTTTTACATACTGTTTGGTTGTTTTAGTGACTTGGTACATGTAATATAAAAACTATCAATCCAAATAGGCGTTGCTATGTTTTGTCGCAAGATCAAATAGTGATAGAACTTAAAATTGATTGAATGAATTTAAATAGTAATAAATAATTTAAATATAGTTTTTAATTTGATTGATTTGTACCTACCTACTTAGAATTATTTAATTGTAGATATCTATTTCATTTAAATTTAATTACCTACATACAATTTATAAAACTGATTATAAGAATAGGTAGGAAATACATGGATCATTTGAGTTTGGACTAGGTACTCTTAATCACACATAAATATCTATAATAAAGATATAGAGAAAATCACATGAATGCACAAAATCCTAGAAAAATATACATAAAGTAAGTAGGTACATACTTAGAAGTTATAAGATTGATTTGCAATCAGTATACGTGCATTTTTATCGATTAAATAAATATAGATAGGTATGTAATATGATTAACAGATGGTAGATAAAACATTTTGGCAATTTTATAAAAATAATAGTGAACTAAACAAATATGTGGTTACTCTAGGTCACTAAATGAAAACATAGATTCTTGTCCATATATTATATATATTTATTATCATATACCTAACATAATATATATACCTACCGATTATATATATTATATATCTTGTTTATCAAGTTAAAATATTCTAGAAATAGGTATACAGAGTGTCTCATGAAGATCTAACAACAAATGTAGTATATTTTGTTCTGTTATACCTATATTTTTAAGTTTTTTTTTTTTTTTAATAATTATTAGAACTATGTGCTATGTATACAATTATTATATTTTACATATATATTTTTTTTACGACTAAAAATTAAAAAAAATATTAAAACTATTAATTACGTTGGGTATACCATTAATTTTTAAACAATTATTAAAGTACCTACTTATGTTAAAATTCAACATTACAGTGATATAAAAACGATAAATACCTCTACCACAAAATTGATACCAAATAGTATGTTTCAATTCATAAAAATATTATGATATTAAAAATGATATTTTTTTTTGGAAAAAATTAATTTAGGTATGTTATTTAGTTCCTACTTACCTAACAGTTATTCATCATTAATGAAAATAATTGAAATTTTAGTAAAATTAAAAAAACTGTAGAAAATCGAAAACTTAATATTAATAAACATTTCTAGCACAGAATGGCTATCTTGGATCATAAAAAGAAATTTTAGTAAAAATTAAAATTTTTATTTTGTTGTACCTAAAAAAAAAAAAACTTAAAAATATACGTAGGTACGAGAGAACAAAAATTATTGCATTTGTCAGATCTTTGGGAGATACTCTGTATAATATAATATATTGAATTGTAAATAGAAATTTTCCTCTTATACACAGTTTTTCCACCAATATAATATGATTACATTTTCGATAACAAAAATAATTATTTTATATTACATTGAAATCTGTTTATGGACATTCACAGGAACATCAAGTGTCCGTTATAGACATGTGTCTGTTGTACACAGGATTTAGTATTTTCTACAACCAAATTCATGTGTACCTATTTATATGTAATAAAAATGTTGTATTGAAATGTACCTACCTATTATCAGAATGGATCAAGAAATAGCAGCCAAAAATACATATTGAATAGCAGGGGCGGACTGGCCTACCGGGACACCGGGAAGATTCCCGGTGGCCTGGTATAATTATTAATAAAATGGCCCGTAATTAATTTTCCATTCGAAAATCATTAATTTTTAAAACAGCTCATACTATATACTAAACATATTAGTATGTGTTCCTGGAAGTATTTGACAATCAGATCAGCACGAGAAATAATTATTTCACTGAATTTTATATTTTGAAACATAAATATATACAAGTAGGTACCTATACGGCTATACCCGCACGATCATGACTAATCGCGCAGGTAAAACCACGCACCGTTCGCCATTGTCACCCGAACAACTTTTGTATACAGAGCGCATGCCATTTGTGGTATACCTACACTATATACCTACTATTCGCTGTTCGCATTCATTTGGGGTAGCGCTGTATAGTAGTGACCAAATTTTTCGAAAACCAAGAGCTGGACGATGTTACCGCAGCCGGGTCATTATCCAAAAGTGCAGCAAGTATATTAGGTACCTACCCACATTTTAGTGCTTATTTAAGTCGGTAGTTGGCAATTAGTTCAGATTTCGTAAATCAGTCAACAAATTACTGCAAAAAAGTTACTTTTTTTTTTTTTGTGACACCTCCCACCACATAATTTTTGGAGACGGCCCTACTTCCTTGGCCTGACGAAAAAAAATTCCCGGCCTGAAATATTGACCTAGTCCGCCCCTGTTGCATAGGCATACCTATACATAGTTGATTATAGTTACCTACATACAAACATACCTAATTACCTATTTACATTTATTACAATATAGATAATTCTCTAGATTCGGCACTGTAGATAATACATAATCGCACATTATTTTTTCTCAAAAGATAATAGAATTGATGTTTGCCTTAACAATGTAATCGTTATCAGCAATATAAGAGTAACCTAATCTGTCGTGTATATGATAATTAATATTAATATTATATTCAATAATTCGGTACCTAGGTATTATATAATTTGAGATTGAACTGATATTGTTATCCGTTATCATGCCACCGGGGAGAAATATTACTGTCTACGTCTATAATAGAAAAATTCCATTATAAACAGGTCGAAATACCTGGGAAAAGAGGTACCTGCCTATATTTTTGCCTGGGCTTTATCATTTTGCCTGTTTGGAGAGGTGTTCATTAAGTCAGTTTCACTTTACCTAGGTACCGATTTGTATATTTACAATATTTTATAAATTTAAATAAATAAAATACCTACCTATCATTCCCAGAGGAATGTGAGGCATCGGGGTATTGTGGAGACATCACTATATTTACTATGCACATAGGTAGGTAGAGGATATTATCTGTAGTTATTAATTATTATTATGACAAACTCGATTTATCTAGGTATTTTATAGTTTATACATTAGGTACCTACCTACCTAATCATTAATTATAACTTTTAATTTTTTTAAAAATGACATTAACATGAAATATGAAAATTTAAAGGGACTTTATTTATAGGTATCTACTTATTATATTAAATTAGTACCTACCTATATTAGTAATATCATACAAAGGTATTATTTTTATTATCAATAAATTAATCGTAATTTAATATGGGAGGAAAATGTCCTAAGCCTATATCTAATAGGTTTAACCTAGAATTAAACCAATCAGTGTCAAAAACGTGCACAAATAAAATAAAAACAGATCACTAACTAAAAAAAAAAAAATGCAAAAATTTAAATGTGTAGCAGAAGATACTATATAAAGATACCAATATTGTAGGTACTCCACTATTATTCGTTGAAATGGTAGGCAGTCACTAACCGAGAAACATTATAAACATTTAGCGGTTAATCGTTTCGACCGCGAAATACAATATACCAATAATAGTTAGTGGGTATGTACCCGGTACGAGATTATCTGTTACCCAATAGGAATTTATTTATTTTTTATTTTTATTAATTTTCAGCGATAAAGATTGCCCAGCTAAGTACCTATATAAAATAGTTTTTGATTTTGCCAGAGGGACCACTTACGATTTCGGTTTTGCCCCTGTGTTTGAAACTCTGAAGTCGGTGGCCGGTAACTTTGTCGTCGGACATGGTTGACGCGAAACTGGAAACGCTGCGGGCACGGAATAATGTGCGTCCGAATTGCGTTCCGCGGAGAAAAAAATGAATTACGACGGCGCGACAGTGATAACGACGACCCGTGTGCCGTTTGCGAGCAATTCGTACGGCGCTGTCAAAGCGAAATCTCGACTTGCGACGTGATCGCCGAAACGTAAAAACGATGGCGGCGGTGGAACACTGTGCGTTTCGACGGCAGCGAAAACGTGCACGAAAACGACAACAATAGTGCACGGGGGGAAGAAAAAAACCAACAACAGAAACGGCGGTGAAAAAATTCTCGTTACTCGTACATTATTGTGTTATAAGACGGGGGAAGAAAAAAAAAAATGATATGTGAATCTAGTAACGAATTCCGTGTACTGTGAGTGCGCGCGCGACAGAGACGGCGCGGCGCGGAGGTGCTCGAGACGTATTTTCTAGTAGCGGCCCGTGTGACTCGTCTCCGTGAACCCACGGTGCCGGGGTATCGTCGTCGGCGGCCGCCAGAGTACGCGGCTGTCCGTGACTTATCACTACCGGATCGGTGTTGTTCCGGTTTTAATAATTTTCGAGACGACCGGTAAAAATGGCCGACCCTCGTTTTATTCGGCCCCGAACAATAATAATTATTGAACGGTTACCGGTACAGAATAAATACGTCATAATATTCAATATACGTTATATTCGGTACATTACAACATCAGCTGTACCATAGTGTTTTGTCGTTTCTCGATCGGCCACACTGCCGAACGTCGTCCGTCTACGTTTTCGATTTCTCTCGACAACGACGAGGACGGCCGCGACGGTCTCCCTCGATCACCGCGGCACCGCTCTACCCGTCACGCGGCGCCGGGCGCCAACTCACCGACCCGTGCGTGGAGGTAATCGGACGCCGCAGCGTAGGTACAAAATATTGTGGAGCGTATAATATTATTATTGTACCTATCCGGTTGCGGCGGGTACCACGTACGGACGGTACATAATGTAGTTTCCCGCCAATCCATTGTCGCGGGGACGCGCGCGCAGCCCCACGGGACAGGGGACATACATACGTATACCTATTATTTGTTATTTTTTTCACTTGTTTTCCATACGGCATGTGGCTCGTGATTCCGTTAAATTTCACCGAGGTCAACGTAAGGGTGCACCTGGGGTTGTGGTGCTCGAATACGGGGAGGTGGTGGGATGTGCGCTGGTGAACGGAGCTCCTCTACTACTTAATAATACTTTGAGAGCGCCATTACCAGTGGCGCAGGAACTATTTTTCATTTAGCGGTCAAACATTTGAGGCCTGGTATATACTCGTATATTTTTTTAGTATGTAATACATAAAGTCCCTCACTAGTCACTAATATGTTTAAATATATAAGTATATATTATAAGTGTACATAAAAATATAATACTAAAATTTTTTTATTCTTTTTAAGCTCATATAGGATATATACCTATAATATATATATATATTTATATTATGTAGTACCTATGTAGGTATATAATTTACTTAAAATGTGTATGTGTATATATATATATCGGTGTTTCCAAATCGTGTACGACAAATACCTATCATTATTATGGTCGAATTGCGTACCGCGGTTTTTTTTTTTTAAATTTATTATTTTATAATTTTATTTTGCATATTTGTAAATTTTTAGCGCAATATTTTTGTTTTTAGTTTATATTTTTACGCATTCTTATTTGAATAAAAATTTGTTGAATTAGGTATGTCAAAAAAAAATCATAGGTTTCAAAACTCTCCAGCGTATAATAAAGTAGACTTTTGGCCAAATTCATAGACAGCACTAAACTTTTCCTTAGATATTACTTGGCTAAGAAAAATCTTAGTAGCTACATATAATCGGTATTCTTAAACAATACTAAGTTTTTTCTTACCTGAGTATTTTCTAA
>JAIPRL010004846.1:0-35410 GCA_025469235.1 Pemphigus obesinymphae | reverse complement strand
CATAATTAATAAAAAATGGTAATTTATATTATTGTATTGTTTTTTTTTTTTTTTTTATAAAGTTCGGTTCGGGTTCGATATTTTAATTGAATAGTTCGGTTCGAATAAAAAATTGGAAGTTCGGTTCGGTTCGGGTTCGGTTCGACCTCAAAAATCTGGGTTCGTAACATCACTACCCAGTACCCTAACTATAATCTATTCAGTACGGAATAACTATATATTTAGACTAATAATATTAGTTTTAAAACGGGTATTATACATGGATAAGTATTATTTAAATTTTATATTTTGAACAGAGTGAAAAATATAACTGTCGGATAGATAACCGTAGGTATTTAAAAACCTCCAGCCAACATCGGATAAGCAAAAAACAGTATTATGGAAAAAATTACCGCTGTTATATTACCTATAACGTTTGTACCTATTTAAACTGTAACGATAATAATCATAATCGGGTTATTACGCGCGTCGATTAAACGGTATTTGATTTGAAAGTTTTGACATTTTTCTATTTCTCACATTTTTATACTATATATACCTACCTATAACAAAAAAATGTATAAATTTACATTACTATACACTAATTCGTATGTAATCTTATAACGTATAGTAGTATATACGTTTTCTCGTATTATATTGTCATAAAATTTACAATGTGCAAATCGAAAAGCTTGCATATTGTATGTGTAATGAAAGTCGTACTTGAATAATGAATACTACGACGAATATTTTTAACCAATACGACAAAAAGTTTGATTCGGAAAATGTCGTTTTCTCGTGAACGGTATATCGGGGCTAAAACAACAGACACATTACTCTGCACGTCTAAACTTTTGACACGCTTTTAATAATTAATTGATTTCTAAAGCAATCGAGAGAACGCAGAACCGATGTATACGTTATAAAACTCAAATACCAATATGTTATATTATATATATGAAAATAATAATATCGTGTTTATCTACTATTGATTAAATAATGTGATATTCTGACTGATATTATAATATTATATATATTCGAAGTGATTTCATGGTTGCATTATAAAATACGTACAAATAATTTTAGTTATTATAAAAGCAATTTAGATAAATAATATATATATATATCGATCAAGACAAATTTAAATTGTTGATTATTGTTTAAGAGTCGTATATAATTTCCTTTTTGGAATTTGTGGAGTGTACGGAGCATTTATTTTTCGCATCGCAGAATTTTCGTCCGCACCAGAATAACGTATAAAATAGTTCACGATTTTTTTTCCGTTAACTTTCCAGACAAATTCGAAACCGATTTACAGGGTCAAGTCATAAAAACGTATCACGTCGGAGTTCAATCGGGCGAACTCTCAGTCGAGTGAAATGCGATAAAGGCGTATCACGAAAATATGTATTAATATCTATTTACTTTTAAATGAAAATCTAAATAAAGTAGGTGTGTACCATATACGTTTTTTAAGTCAACGTAACGCTTGAATTTAAATTATTTATTAATCTCCAGATGATAATATTAACTATGCGCGATGGATCGGACGGGGCATTCCGAATGAAAAGAAAACCTTCGTTTTAATACGAATACGTATATATTTGTATTTCAACTACTTGATTTACTGGAAGCTCACCTAAAAATATATTAAGACATGTTGCAACGATTGCGAGAGTAAACAATAAAATCGTATTTATAATATATTATAATTAGGACTCGGCAGTTTTTATAACTAAAATAGATCAAATATGCACTAAAAAAGCGCACTTAAATGTGTAAACAAAAATTACTAAAAATAATACGTTTAATGCTCAAAAACAATGAATGACTATAATTCAATACTAATATAGATAAAATTTAAAAAGTATAGGTACTAAGAGTATCATTACATACAGATTATATAAAACGACGTAACATCATTATTTTTTTAAACGGTGACCTAGCTTTATTTTTGATACTAGATTTAAATATCTTATTTTATAAGCTTTAAATTTAATAAGTTATTTTGAAGTGTAACCATGTTCTCAAACTAAACATATACCTACTAAGTTAGTAATTACATCCAAAATTACTTTGAAAAATTCAATCTACCATAAGTCAGAACATAATACCAAAAATAGAAGTTGTTGCAGTTTAACTGAAATAAAATTGTTTTGAACATATGCTCTCTGGAAGGGTTAAAAATATATGAACATTTTTTCAAATGCATATTTTGGTACCCACATTTTTACTGAAAAACTCAACTTAAATTTGCAGTAGGTAATGTGAAAATATTAATTTATTTTATGTTACCTTCTAAATGAAACACTCAACACAATGTATATGTTTTAATTTATATTAAAAAATATATTTATTTAGCCGTTTAGTCTTTCGATTGCCATTTTTTTTTTTTTTTTTATTGTATTAAAATCATCATAAATTAACAATATATAAACAAACAAAAAACAATTTTATGATTATTATCAATCCCTTTGAAGCTGAGCTTGTGTTAGGGATCGAGAGCATAACATATGAATAACTAAATAAAAGGTGTTTTATAACGAAAAATTATAAGTAAAATATAAAATAAAATTAATAAAAAGTATTAATTTTATTTTATACATTTAAAATAAAATAAATACACACACACACACACACACACATATATATATATATATAATATTCACATGAGGAAATTAAAAATTTTAACTAATCCTAAGGAATTCTTAGAATAATAGATATTTTTTTATTTCTTAGAAATAAGAATTCTATAAATTTTATTACATTTATATACAGTATTTTAACACTACCTTGATGTAAGTGGATATTTTTTTTTTTTTAATTATATGGCATTAAATTGAAGTACGTAGGTCCTAAATAATCAATAAATGATTAACTAAAAGATTTTTTTGCATATTTAACTTGAATATTGTATACCCTATTTTTTCTTTTATTTTCAAAAAAAAAACCCCTTTTTTTCTTTTGATTAAACGTTTAAATATAAAAATAATTACAATTTTTTTGCAGAGTGATATAACTGGTAATACGCCCAAATCCATATAGTTTTGTCTTGTCGATCCTTCTAAAGTACACTTATTTAAACTGATTTCAACTATATTGTTTTGATTGACATAGAGCTGTTTTAGTTTACTATCACATAGTCCACCCCATATTGATATATCGATTGATAAAAAGCAAAATTATTTTATGTATTATTTGTAAAATTGTATTCGTGTAAAATGTATTTGTATCAAATTTTTGAGTTTAACAAATTTATATGTAATTGTACGTAGTTTTCCTACTAGGTTATATATGCAAATGTAAATTCCATCTTAAATTATTATCGAAAATAATTCCTAAACATCGAATTCCTGAAATTGTCATAAGCATTGTTTTATCGCCATTTAGTGTAAGATTTTTGTCACAGAAGCACTTATAAACTTTATTTAAACCACTAGTAGCTTTACAGTGAACTCCTTCCCACGATTTGTCCGTGAAAAATTATTACGTGCATTACGTATATAGTCCATTACGAGTATACGTATTTTAGAAAATTTATGGATGGAATCAATAAATTATTATAGGTACCTATTAACGATTTAACGATATCTCAACAAGTTTTAATAATCGTTTTGTTCTTGTAGATCGGTGTGAAAAGTGAAAACAGATATCAATAAATTATCGACTTTATTAGAACGAAACGTAACCTATAAACCTATATCAGAATGTCCATTTGATGTTTAACCATATTGGGTATTCCGTTTTGACAATATACCCAATAATCTATATGGTCGTTTACACATTATGAGAGGAAAAAAGTGAAGGGACTGATGTAAATTCCTCCATCAGTCGCAAATGAACCACTATAATCCGGACACTCGAAACATCAATATGACGATACACATTAAATACGGTGGTAGATTCATATTACATTTTAGGGTGAGGGGACGTGAATAAGTACGTGAAAATACAGAGCTCAAACAAAATAACCTAATCAGTCTTCATAAAAAGAAATAAATAAGAGGCCATTGTTCGCTTTAAATCTGCACCACTACTGAGCCCATACTGACGGGTTGTTCGTGAGAATGGAATATAAGCCGAGATTGTCGAAAAAGATAGGCGCAATACTTGTATTTATTTGAATAGCCAGAAATTAACGATTCGACATATTGACTACCTGTTATAGGCTATATAGTAGATCTTTCTCACGGATGCGACGAAGGATTATTTTCTCGAATATTCAGCAAATTTTAATTAATATCGAGTAGAACGTTTTTCAAACCCGAGTTCTTTATAACAAATTATAATATTATAAAACATAATAAGCTATATTTACCATTAAGTATAAGCATAGGCACTTTGACATTCATTTTGACTTACCTAGAAAAAAAGCAAACAAAAACATTAAAACGGTACAAATTAGTAAACATTGAATGGGTTATAAATTCAATTTTTACAATAGGTACATATTAATTCATGTAAAAAACTGGGCGATTCGAAAAAAAAATAAAACATAAAATTGCTCAATTACAACATATATATTTTTTTTATATCTATAATTAAGAGGTATCGCAAAATTACGATGTTCTCAATTTTACGTTTACCAGAAAAATATATATATATTTTTTAATTCCGAGCAGAGCGAAAATGCTATTTTAATTTTACTACAGCAACTTTTTAATCTGAAGGAATTTTTGAGTTTATTAATAAAATGAAGCTTGATTAATCATGAAGCTCCGCTCAAATAAATCAAACCCAATAATTTATCATTGTTTTAAAATTCAATATATCCATCATCCCATCCGATTGCGAGGTGCGAAGTACTCCCACACATATTAATATCCTACCAATGTACAAAGTACCCATTTACCGGCGGACTTTTTTTTTTATTATACATAATATATACAGTTTACTATTTTCACCTAATTAATATGTCATGGCAAATATCATTCGTACTCATATTTGTAAACTGTCATATATTTTTATTATATTGCTTTGAAAATAAGTTGTTTCTATATCTATCCATTTATTCTATGAATAAAATGATTAGGTAGATAGTTTGTACAATAGATTAATATTTTTTCAATTCAACAATGGGGATTGTAAAAATATGAAGTTAATCTAAGTTATTATGTGGCTTTACTCATAAGCGAAATCTATCTATCATTTCAATTTAGACAATACATAATATATTAATATAATATTATTAATAAATATTCAAGTAACTATGGTAATTAGAAAATCAACAAAAAAAAAAGTAATATAATACACATTTTACTGATTACATAATTAATTTAACTAAAACTTATATGATAAAATAAACACTCAAAAGGTTTTATACCGTACCTACTGGTGAAATTAATTCACAATAAATTTAATTAAACTTATTTTATGATAACACTATATTGTATAGGTACGTCATTAATTGTACAAATTAGCGCCACTGAAATTTAAATGTTTTGTAACTTTGAAGGATACATAAATTAACGAAAATTAATACAAATCAATGACTACAACTATAAAATTGTATTAATATTAATATTATGATTTTATTTGAATACATAAAACTTATAATTATAAATACCTATGCAGTATTCAAATCAAGTATAGTTTAAAATAACTTATAGCTGATAATAAAAGTACAAATCTTAAAACATTATACAATAATAGTAATTATTATAAAACAGGACTGAAAAAATATAATAATAATATTATGACACTATTAAATATAAATTGACTTTGTATAATAAACAGTGTTGGACTGGGAACTCATGTAGATAATTATTTATTTATTTCTTATCTTGTCTATATAAATAATGGCAATATATCTGAGATAAAATATCACCTATCTCAGTAAACTTATCTAAATAAATTTTATAAGAAATATTTTTAAAAGTATCTAAAAATATTTCTTTTTAGCGAAAATACGCTCTTACTCGAAATATATGAACCTATAAATAAGCAAAAAACAGTGGCGCCGAACTCCATATCTAAGTATGGCGAGTTCCATAATGAATAAAGGGGTGATGGTGGGTTGTCAGGATAAACCTATTTTATTTTATTTATAAAAATATTTTGTGGATCCAACACTGCAAAATATAGTTAAGTTAGGCCCGTAGCCGACTACTTATTAAGGAACATAATATAAGCAATATAAATAAGCAGAATTCAACTAGTATAGAAAAATTGTTTCACTTATTTTTCACAGCTTCACTTTAAAATATTTTTCCAAACGTATATATTACTATAAAAATAACAATATTACTCTTCCCGTATCAAGTTGTATAGTGTGGAACGGTCATTCTCAAAATTAAAGCTAATAAAAAACCTAACTTTAGACAATAATGATGTGTCAAGATAGGTTGGAACAAATAGTAAAACCAAGTTGTGAAGCTGACATGCCTATCGATAAGGAAAAGGTAATCGATATATTTGATAGCAGTATCACACAGCTCACAAAATTATTAATTTATTGAATTATTTTATTGTTTTTATCTATATTCTTGAGTTCAAACTACATTTTATAGTAAGAGTCAAAACGGTTTCGAAAACCGGATAAACCCGGATAAATCGAAACTGGTTTCGAAACTGAAACCTCATATCCAGGAAAAATCGAAACCGTTTTCAAACCTGAAAATCGAAATATTTAAAATCATTTTTTCTTATCATATATATATATATATATTAAATAAATAACATTTAATAATAAATATAACCTATTTTATTTTTATGATTATTTAATTGCTTCGTAATGGCTAATAATATTTAATATGTTAAAGGAAAAAAGTTATTAGTTCTTGAGTTCCTATATTTTAGTTTATAGGATACAATTATTTAATTTAAAATAGTGTTTAAAAATTTTACATACATTTTTCTGTATGTTTTATTTAAAAAAGTAAATACTATTGACAAGTACATAATCGGGAATATAACATAAAAAACGTAGAGACACAATTAGTATTAGACCTTATTCCCCCTTATCTTTGGGCCGAAACTTAATAATAACCTTATAATATTTTTACTAACAATTTGTTTTAAAAATTTTAAAAATTCGAAGTTTAATATTTTGTTTTATTATGAAATTAAGTATAATTCATTCGTATATACTATAAAATAATAATAACATAATAGAATGGATAAAATAAAACATAAACTATGAGAAAATTTTAATGTATTTTTGTATGAGATATTTTGTGGTTTTATGTAAAAAAAAAAATATCAACTTTTTTAACAAAACTTACAATTTCATTTGATTTTATGTTCGTATTTTAAAAAAATTGATTTTCGATTCTGGTCGTAGCGAGGGTCTAGTGGTTTTACAATGATGTTTATTTTATTTTTTCTTTGTTAACAAATTTACTATCAGAAGGAGTGCTCCGATCTTTATATGCTTACATAGAAAATTTCATTTAGTTGGTACTTTAAAGAGATCATTTTTCGATTTTCTCAATAGTTTTTTAATGCGTAAGAAAAAACTACTAAAAATTTATGAAAAAACGGCAAATATACGATTTCGTCAAATCGAGATTTTTCATTTCTTCGTAATTTCAAAAATAATGACTTGAAAATCTTGAAATTTACATCGAATATTTAATTTAGTAATATATTTATGTTGATTAAATTTTTTTAAATTTTTTTTTTACAATTTTGGGCTATTTATAAACATTTTAGTTTTGGAGGTTTCTAAGTCCTGAAAGGGATAATTTTGAGTTTTAAGGCCTGAACATTTTATACAGCCTTAAATATACGTTACTCTAACTAAATTCAAAAAATCTTGAAAATCTGTAGTGACAATTTTTTTTTTTATAGTCATTTTATTTTTTTTTTTTAAATTATCAATTTAGAGGTATTTAAGTCCAAACAGTTGGTAAAATAAGATTTTAAGACCTGAAAAAATTTAATATAACGTTAGTCGTGCATTAATTTAACTAAATTAAAAAAAATCGGCGGAAAAAAAGTATTTATATATTTTTTATTATTTTACTCGTTTATTCAACTTTTTTGTTCATTATTTTATAAAATATTATCATAATATACTATTATATATTATCATATATACCTATATTATTAGTAGGTATAATCTGCAGTAATTGTCAAGTATATCCACCGAAGCTTCGTTCAGAATCGTTTTTTTTAGAAAGAAATGATTTATCATTGGTTTCATTTTCAATATATCCACCAGTATCCTACCCAATGAGCGAAGTGACTACGCTTTCAGGTAGGAGAATCTATTTACCCATAAATTAATAGTTTTTGAGTATAGAGGTCTCTAATAGGAAAATCGATCTAGTTATTATTACTTTATAGATTTTTTTTATTCTCCCAGTAGTTTTCTTAAGGGTCAGGAAAACTAACCTTCTAAAATCTGTAAAAAATTTAAACTGTTTTAAAACTAGGAACCGCAAACCCGAAAAAAATCGAAACCGTTTTTAGACCCGAAACCAAAAAAATTTTAACCAGCTTTGACTCTTTGTAAATTACATTATATTATATGATAAGCCAGTATTCAAATTAATTATAAATGAACTTTGTACAAAATATTTTATTTGAATATAGGTATAGGTACAAATATATACAAAATTATCGAAAAAATATTAAGAATAAAAATTTTAAATTCTGTAATAAACATAAATTATACCATGAGCATTGAGCACTGCTATATTTTTTAGATTCTAAGCATAATGAGATAATGGTTTTATAATATGTTTTTTTTTTATTTAATTTAAAATTTTTTTGAATGTTTATAGTTTATCGGGTAGAATTTGAGTGAAATTTTTCAAATAAAGATCTTTATAGTACCTAGCAAATTCGTTATAATTGGTATTTCAAAGATGTAATTTTTTGATTTTCTTAGTCATTTTTTTAAACTTAAAGAAAAACGATGACTATATTTTAAATAAATGAAAAAATGATTTTACTATTCATTCAAGTAGTAATAAGTTATTATAAATTAATCGATTACCCAGCGAAGCAAGGTACAATTCATCTTTATTATTTTTAAACAATTGATGGGTTTCACACAAATTTTTAACTCGCCATAGTGAATATTTTTTAGTTCAAAGCTACTAATAAAAATTGTATTTCTAACATTCACTCCAAAAGCGAATTGTCAAAAAATATGTATAATGTACCTTTTTATACTTTTTTAAAATATTTATTCTACCGCATTTTCATCAAATAGATATATTAATAATTATAGCTAAAGAATTTATAACAAAAAAAAAAAAAACAATATAAGCAAATAAGAATAATTAATTAATTATTACACACTATTTCGCTGACAAATGTTAAAAACTGAACATTGATTTTACGTAAAATTTTAATAAAATCATAAAATTTGTATACAAAAATTTTTTATTCATTCAAAAATTTTATAATTTTTCTTATAACATATAATTTTATATATATATAAAAATCTAAGCATAATAAGAAAAAATTACATAAAATTACTTTTCTACGAAATATGCTTAAATATATTAAATTATCTAAATATGTCGTTATCCTAATGGTGAAAATATTAATAATAATGCAAAATAAAGGAATAAATCAAATGTTACATACTGTAAGAACACTGATTTTAATAAAACATTTTAAAAACATTAAAAAAAAGTATCTTTTATTTCTAAATCAAAATGATTTTTTTCTTTTATATTTATTTAGATATCTAAGTCATCTATTCCCAACACTGAAAATAATCGAAATCAGATTATTCAATTAAAATATTCTGTTATCAAAATAATAATATGTATAACGATTAACTATAATTAATATATTAAAAGGACGCAAAACCATCCATTTTAAGGGGTTCTATTTAGAAAATTTTTAAAACAGATTTTGAAAAATTAAAATCTAACAATTTAAAAATATTTAAATATATTTTAAAAGTACTTTAAAAATAATCCTATAGGTATATCTGTAACTTTTATTTATTGATGTATACATCAATAATAATCACACGATATTTGTATTGTATTTAAGTGTTTTCACAAACATATTCACCAGGGCAAAAATCAAAATAAAAAATCCAAGTTTTGTTACTACGTCACAGAACTAAACTTAACAAATCTATGACGTAGAATTTTTTATTTTTTTCATATCTTGTCTCAATTTTGTATTATAAATTTCTAAAAAAACATAAAATGATATAATTTTAACAGATAATTACTTAATTTACAATAATTTTATAAAGATAAAAATAAAAATACTACATCACAGATTTATTTTTCATTTATGGGGGATAAAAATTTGTAGTCTTTAGTTATAAGTTTCTCATTTTGATTATATAGCATTCTCAGGTATAAAATGATAACCAAAATTAAACTTACTTTGTAGTAAAATAAATACTTTTTTACTCCGTAATGAGAATATAAGAACTTAAATTAATTGTAAATCAGGAAATTATTATTAATTTCTCATTTTTAAAATTTGTTAGTTTAAACAAATATTCTACCAGTCTATGTGAACAATCATTTGCATCATTACTTTTTCTATATAATATAATATATATATATATGCTGTCAGAATGAATAATATATGAATTTTGGCTATGTTACAGAATCATAGCTATTAAACACGTATATAATGTAAAATACGTATAATAATACAGTCGGATAGTTCTTTTAAAAGAGTAAAATATATCTTTATTTACACAACTGATTTTTAAAAGCACTGTGACGGCAATTCTTATTATAAGGACGAATCCAATCGAACACATTCCCAATTTAATTTATAATCGTCTCAAAAATAGCTAAAACTATAATTTGTTTGTTTTATTTTAAGTTATTAACCCTTAAAATTGTATTTTAAATAAAAAAAAATTCAATATATAACAGACAACAACAATAAATTTACTAAAATAATTACTGCAATAATGCAAATTTAAATTTTCTAAGATCATTATTTTCGGAATTAACCATTAAGAAATTTATTTTTTGGCAAATTTCGCATAGCAAAAAAAAACGTTTAAAAAAGATCAAAAGTGTCTATTTAATATATTAATAAAGTGTTATTAAAAAAATTTCAATGTAAAAATACCGAGACCAAAAATTAAAAAAGTCGAAAAGTTTTTTCCAGAAAAATAACAAACAAATAACATATAATAAAACTAATACATTCCTAAAAATCATATTGACTAATAATATAAAAGTGAATTTCAACCTCCTATATAGGAGATATCTGCTCTTAAAATATTATTTTTTGTTGTTTTTTTTTTATATTTATATATATTTTTTTCAGGTAGAAGTCAAGTAAGAGTTTTGGAATAATAATCTTATTTGATAGAAAGTTGGTTCTAGTTAGTACTTTTAAGAGGTTTTTCCAGTACATAGTTTCTAATAGTGTAAAGAAAAACTATTTTTCATAACGGAAATATTTTATAAATGTATGGGAAATAAAATAAAAATAACAAATACAATTTTACTACAGGTCACCTTTTTTTTTGTTTTTTTAATATAAGTACTGAATTTTGTTCAAAATCATCTTTTGAATACAATGATTTATCGTTGCTTTCGTTTTTGAAATAATAATATACGCTATTCTGTCCAATAACCAAAGAGACGATGGATCAACTCCACCATCATTATGCATATGACTTTGTCTACAAATATTTTTTTGTTCGAAATATCTAAATATCATTGATTTTACTATTTTATTACGCTTAATATAAATTTTCGAGATTAATTGTTAAATTTAAGACTGTAAATTTTAATACTATGCTATTTACGTGTAGCTATATAGATAGGTATATATAATATACCTACATATACGAGTAGTATTTATATTATTTGCGTCCTCTCAGTTTCTAAACACGGCCTTGAATTTGATCATCAACTTTTGAAAACTGAAAACGAATTCCATTTTCAAATCAATAAAGATGTATTATTTATAACCAAACAATATGTCATTTAAGATATATACAATCTTAATATCGACTCATCGATACAATATTATTAAATAACACGCATGTTATCATTTACCTACGTACAACAAGTATATAAAGTTGAAATACAAATATATATGATGTTATCTCGAACGACTTAAACACAATAGGTGCTTTTGATTTACACTGTAATTCCATAAACAACATCCGTTATATAAGTATCAATAAATGTTAGATAGACCTATTAAATTATTTTCATGAATAGTTCTAAAGTTCTAAAAGTCCTAACACAAAAATATAAATACTACGAGTAGGAAAATAAAAAAACACAATTATTTTCTCTATAATTCGTTTTCGTACCATTTTCATTTATTGTTCATAATATGTCACAAGTAGTTAACTGTTAACTGCAGTTAGTTATGCAGTTATCTGTCCATAACCATCACTTGAAAAATAATATTATTTACAGACAATACTATAATATCTATAGTTGTAAATTCGTGCTTGTTCGCGTGCTAGTGCAGGACAAAATGTACAGGTGTTGTTAAGAAAGATAAATGAAAATACTCAGTTGCATACCGGTTTTGATTTAGGCTACTATATAATCGGTTCATTTGTCAAACCTTATAAGGTTAAGAATTTATTTGGTAAACGATTTTTCGACAGAAATAATACGAATCATTAATTTTCACGTCAAAAAATGCAATTCATTTTGTGCACACCTACTATATACAATACATTATACAATATACGTGACATTATTCAGATAATATGTATATATTAAAAATTAATTGCTCAAATATTATTGTATATAGGTAATAGGTATAGATATAATTTGATAAGTGTCTATCAACTAAAATATTTAATTAAGTAAAGAACAAAAACAATATATTATTATATTCATATAATATTACCTATTCGTTAAATAACACCGTAGGTACAAATTGCATATAAGTATACAAATAATATACTTACCTATTATAAAATAATTGATAAACAATTTGAATAGAAAATATTCAAAAATCGTATTGAAACATAAGTACGATAAAGTTTAATAAACCGTCTTTATGATTATTTTTTCTCGTCAATTCATATTATGTATATTTGTATAGTTTTATGAAGATACTAAAAATACGTAGATACATGGTATTACATCAATAAATTCATCAACAATAATTTGTAATTTGTACTTTATATTTTTTTAATAAGAGATAATTTATGTAGGTGTTTATGATAATATAATACTAATAAAATCTTTATATCATGAAAAAAAAACATGTAGGTACCTTAAAATAAAGATTATCGTACATAATTTCTAGTATTTATTTAAAAACTAATAAAAACCAAAATTATTTTTATTCAATACATTTCAGAGTATTTGCCAATTTAATTAATTAGTTACCAATTATATATATATATATATATATATATATATTAATTAAAAAATATTGTTTCCCTAAATATTAGTACTTATTATTTTTATAGAAGATGTTCAAGATAATATTATAATATCTTTATAATACAACACTCCCAGTTCAAAATAAATAGCTTTTTCGTAAGAAAGTAAGAAAGAAATAGTAGATATAATTAAAAATTCACGAAAAGTATGCACACTTTAACGCATTTATCCAAAAAGTTGCAATTTGTATGCGTTTCCACACAAATATACAAAAATAAGCAAAAGATTAAAATGCAGACACTTGGAATCCATATAGGTAGGTACCTTATTTTCGTCGACTGTCTATCAAAATTATTTAAATTTTTTTTGTGCATAGGCTTGTAAACAGATAACACCAAAAGTATTCTAAAACATTTTTTATATCGAATTATTGTAGAAAAATTGTATCGCACTATAAAATTCATAAATATATTTCAACTATTCTATTAAATAGGTATTCATTAAGTAATGCACATTTTATGCAATTATCCAGAAATATGCAATTGTTTTGACGCAAATATACAAAATATGTAAAAAGAAAATTCACCCTTGAAACCTTATGAAACGTCGACATTTTTGAACAGAATTATTTTAAGTCGAGTATAAAAAAATATGCATTTGCATATGAATCCGGGCACTGGTGATAACCAATTTACACGATATATGTGAAGGGATGGCACCATCATATTTTGCAAGATGTATAGCCGAGGCACGTTTTTTATTATTATTATTATACGCAGTAGCCGCACTGTACCAATACCTATCCAAAACTATTACGCAAATGTATATAATATAAAACATTGTAAATCAGCTTGAAAACGTTAATTATCTATATAATAATCATTTTCTCAATTTCATCATAAAAAAATGCATTAATTGAAAAAAATTAAATTCGCGAACGGTAAAATCAGGATGCTAAAATATAGGTTTATTTTCATTATTGCTCATATATGCTAAATATTTTCTTTCGTGATAAATATTAGGAATCAGTGGTGCATGAGTTATTTGTATACCACAATATTATAATGGTGTCATCTTAATCTTTGTCATTTATATTGAATTCATTTATCAAATAATCAACAAAAATTAAAAACTAATATTGATATGCAAAAATGATTATTATTTTTTTTTTCGTTATATTTTGTTTTTTCTTTGTCAATTATATATATTTTACTATAAATGTCATACTTCTCCATCAATGAATTACTGGAGAAATTATCAAGGAAGTTAAAACATTTTTTATGGCGAATAAAACAAATTCTGTATTGGGTTAATTGTAACAAACAGTCAAACGGGGTCAATAGTAACACGATCTACTGTTATAAAATAAAAATAAAACAAAGTGGGCTTTATATTTTACTTCAGTACAATAATTGACTCTAAATCGGGAAAAATTTTACCAATTTTTTTTAAATAAAAAAAAAATTATAGTTAAAATGATTATTAAAATAATGTTTGAGGCATAATTGAATAGGTACTACTATATTCCTTTATAGAATGTGTTTAAAATCGAAAATAAATAATAAGATTTCTTAAAAATGGAATTAAGTGGAACTTTTGACCTCAGGCTGCTCTATTAGTATATATTCATATATAAATTTATTAATATTTATTATATACACCTACATGTATAATATATATTAAATACTTTTATTATAAATTTATATGATTGAGTATTGACTATTGGTATAATATGTTATAATTTTTAGTATTAAATATATTAATAACACTATATACACCTAATTATAGGAAGATTGTCATTTTAAAATAGTTATCACGGAAATTCCGAGATTTTAACCCAAAGGCGGATACAAAGGTCCAGAACAAGAGGGAGGGGAGGTAATTTATGAGTAAAAAAAAAAAAGGTCATCAATCTATTTTTTACGTCGTTTTACTCCAATTGTTTCGTGAACCCCCTCATTCACCCTCGGAAATCGTTCCCGTTTCCCCCTGCATCTGCCCTTGTTGTATAACCCATATATATATATATATATATATATATATATAAATACAGATGTAAATCCTAGATACATACATACATCTCACAGGCGATCATCACGTACCTACACAACAGGTATTTGTTAAACTTTCATTACTTAAAAATGTCTTTCTGACAAGAATTATGGTATAATATAGGTAGGTAGGTACCTATTTTAGTTTTCATTTAGTTTTCAATTAAACCGAATGTTTTTTAAAATAAGATTGATAATACCGATCGACGAGAAAAAAATGGACGAAAAAAATGCGATAATACGATAACCTGCTATACGTACCTATATATACGTATATACATAATTTTGACTTGAGTACCCGAAAATTGACTTTGGGGCTTAAACGCAAAACCTAAATTTCATCCGTACTGGTAGAATATATTGGAATGCACCTATTGGTGTGACGGAGTAAAAAAAAAAATCTGACATCCGAGAAGAGTCGAAAGATCTCGAATAATGCATGTAATTGAACACAATTAAGTCGGGATTTTAGCGAAACTCAATATCTCGCAGGGCCGTTACCTATATATAATACGTAGAGGTGTATTACGCCATAATATAATAACGTATTATATTGTACGTTATAATGATGGGTTTTGATTTTTAGGTTTTTTTTTTTTTTTTTTTGCTTCCCTCCCCCTCCCCCTCCCACCAATTATTTCGTACGCCTCAAAATATCATATAGACGGGCGTGAATTAACGAACGTATAATCATAATTATTGGTTTACACGGCCAGCGTGTATATATGTGTATATAATATAATATGGTTAACGAAATATCCCCTGGTGGATCACTCTGTTAAAATATCTCAGATATTATCAACAAACGATATTTATATACTTATCGTACGCATACCACGTGCAAGTCTCGAAATTCTTCTTATCCGTGACGTATTTTCTGTACGTATATACACATGAAAAAAAAAAGTAAACCGTATTAAAAAATAAAATAAAGTCGTAGTGAGATTTATTCGCTCTTCTGACATCCAAAGAAGAGTAGTACAATCGTCCGTACCTATACTGTTGGAAGTCATCGGTAATTTATGGGTTGGCAAGCGATTCCTATATTATACTAATACGTTTTACGTATTTTTTTTTTTCCCCTAGTCTCTAAATATTTTAACAGAAAATTTACCCCGATTACGCTTTTCATTGTCTTTTAAGAGAAAACACTCGATTTTAATTTGTATCGATACTCCAATCAATATCATACGTGGAATCAAACACACTTTGTAGTTTTAGATTTATTTAAAATTGTATCATATACTGATATATATATATATATATATTTATATATGCCGGTTTGCATGAAAACAGTTTCGTAAACTGTTGGCACGATAAAGTTATCGGTTCTGTACAGGTATTACAAGTTATAGAACGAATTGCGTTTCATGAAAATATTGTAAACGGTATAAATTACAGAGGTTATAACCGCTTACTTGGTAAACGATGTAAGTACTTTTTAGTACACATTTTAGTCTTATCAAAGATAAGATTTTTTTTTTTTTTTTTTTTTGTTATGATAATTTAAATTTTATTGTTTGTTATAATTTAAATCCGTAATTTTATTTGTTATGACCACGAACTGAGATTAAATTATTTATTATTATTAAAAATAATAACTAAATATATATATATATATATAATCATAGTTCGTGGTGTTGACTAATCATGTTCTCTTCATTAGACTCGTCAGACAAAGATGAAAATAATGGGTCTCGACATCATAATATATATATATATATATATTTATACAATTTAAAAAATACTCAATATAAAATAATCTTTATTAAAAATATTTACTAAATTGTACACGTTGGTTATGCTTGTCGTTTGTAAATATGAAAATTATGTCATAACAAAATTAGAATTAAATGATAAGGACAATGTAAAACAGTTCTGTAAATTAGACAGAACCGAAATCGGATCTACAACTTATCGACTTGAAAACCGTATATTTGATAATATCTAAAAATTTTACACAACTGACAACAAGTTATCAGTTCTGTAAATGATCATGCAACCCAGCAATAGTGTTAAAAGTATGTTTACAGACAAAAAGACCTTGAAAAATGTAAAACTAATATACAATACAATATTTAGGTAACAATCTCGTTAGTTTTTTATGACATATTAATTATGAAAAAAATTATATCGATTCAAATTTTTTTGAATAACCATTAATTAACATATAATCGTATATTATATGATAATGTATATGTAATATTTATAATATTATAAGATCTTCAGGCAGGGATGATCCTAGAAGGCGGGAATGTTACACCCCTCCACACCCCTGGAAAGTAGTCATCAAAAGCAGAAAGTTAATGACCTTTTTTTTTGCTAATTTACCACATTTTCAAGGACTATTTCGGAATTTAGTCGAAAAATTAAAAATTGTTCGTGGAATGTAGTCGGCAAAATAAGAAAAAAGTTGATGACTTTTTTTTTTTTTTTGCTTATTTACATTTAATTTCAAGTTGTATTTCGGAGACACACACCTCCCCTCCAGAAATATGTTTTCGGCTCGTCCCTGCCCTCATGATAATATTTTTGAAATATTGATATCAATATATATTGTATATTAGATTATAGACCACCACTTTAAAATATAATTTGTTTGTTTTGCTTAAATATGTTTTTTTTAAACAAATATGATATAGTTATTAATTTATGCTACAATTATTAAAAGTAAGTAGTACTGACATGTCCAACGGGAACACTCCTCATTAACTAATTTTAAGTTTTAACATATTGTATTTAAACTTTTTTCAACGTTTTTACATTTTAATTTTTCTTAAAATTGCCTATATAGAACCGATGAAAACTGGGTGTTTATGATATCCTCTTTTTGATAATTATTTTAACAATAGTCGAAAAAAGTATTTTTCTTTTATTGTTCGTCCATTTTCTTTAAAATATCGTTGTTATTTATTGTGATAAATCGATATAAAATTAATTTGTGGGTTTAAAATTAATTGAAAACATAAATAAAAAAGATTTATATCGATCAAAATTCCTAAAAATATATTATCTTTTTAGAACCATTCAAGCTTTATGTGGTACAGTATATCAAAATATTTACCTTACGTAAATCGTATTAATTTATTTCCTATTTTCTATTTACTAACATATTCTCTTTTTATGATATAGTTTGTTATGTCTGGTTATAAATTATAATGTTTAATGATTAGAGCATGTATCATAAACATAAACATTTGATGACCTAAAAACCATTAAAAATATATTGTTTAAAAAAATGTGAATTTAACTTGAATTTTGTCAATAATGCACATAAATACAGAAAATAACCATAAAGAATGCAGAAAATTGTCTGAACTTAAAAATAATAAATGCTGACGCACACAAATACAAAAAATCCAGGGAAGCACTTCTTCTGTCGGATAAGATATAGGGAGAGGAAGTTGGTCCATTATCTTCGGACAGAATAATGTATTACTATTATTTTAAATTTGAAAGGAATGATAAATCATTACAAAAATAGTACAACATTGTAGTTGTGTTATATAGTAGTTATAGTACAACAAAAAAATAAAAATAGACTTAAAAATGAAAAAACTAAAATTATATTGCTTGTTAAAATGTATTTGTTTATTACAAGAGTTTATTATGTGTCCATTTTATATTTTTATTATTAGTTTAGTTACTATTAGTTTATATATATATATATATACTTTTGGGTCTAGAATATTTCAAAAATGATCGCCCCCCCCCCAAAAAAACTATAAGTAAATAAGTAAATGAATAATTTATTCGTATTATTTTGTGTAGGTACCTATACTTCAAGTCTTCAATGACAAAAATTAAAAAGTGTGCACTTAGTATGTATATGAATATAAATAATATTATGTAAAAAAAATTACAATAATGATAATTATGTATGAATAAAAGTTATTATTTAAATAATTTTAATATATACATATAGATTAAAAAACTAATAATTTAATTTTTATATTACATATTGTACATATATTATACATCCTGCAACCATTAATTAACCTTATTATGTTATAATATATAACTGACTGCAAGACGCTGAAAATAAAATCGAAATATCAAATTTATTTTTAAATGGAAGTGTACGTCGTAACTACAAATTTTCGATGAAAAATTATAGCACTAGTATTTCTAATTTTTATCAACTTACAAACATCTTAAATACAAATAAAAACATATGTAATGTATAACAATCATTCTTTATTGACCTATTAAAAAATTGATTTTCTAACAACTCAAAAAATATGTAAAAAAATCACATATCAAAAGTTTACTAGATAATATTATTATTAATTATACATTTTTTTTTTATTTCATCTTTCTATGAAATTTTCGAGTTGATGAAAATGAGAAATACGAAAATAATATTTTCAATAAAGTATTTTAATAAAATTGTTTCCAACTTTTTTAATTTAGTTAAGTAAACATTTATTTTAAGTTCATCTTACTAGCCCCCCTGAAGTTAAAATTAGCCTCGCCCCCACAATCGAACGTATCGATAAATTTCTTACAATTCTAAAATTGAACCAATTCGCGCTTGATTATATATATATATGTACCTATCTATTTTTACAAAAAACATATATTTTAGATTTATTAATTTGAATGCAATATGCAGTTGTTAACATTGACAATAACAAATATAATTGATTAAATATAGCATTTATAGAGATTATACGTATTATATAACATAATATCGGTATGCGTATACTATATATTATCTAATCTAACTATAGGTACGTTGTGTTATTTCATATATTTAGCGATTATATTTTTATGTGATTTATAATAATGATTATATATATATATGACGTTAAATTGATTTTATACCGGAAAAAAAAAATGTACAAATATAAATGGTGTAATGGTAATGGTGAAATTTCTCAAATTAAGTAAGTCGATTACCTATGGGTATATTTTGTTTTTCGTTTTATGAATGAAAAACACATTTTACGTCATATACCTCTATACCTATACCTAAATATTTTAAACAGATACGCGCGTTTGCTATAAGTACAGCTAGGTAGGTACGTACTGTATGCGAATTATTATTTTTTTTTTTTTTTTATTACCACACACCGTAAAATATTTTCTGAATTTAAATTATACGGCTATAAACGAATTTTATTATAACAATACTACAATAACTCATATTATAATATGCTAAGTAATATTATATTACTATTCGGGACACAAGGACGACGCGAACTTCAAGTGGGTATTACGTATATAGTATCGGCGGTACCTATTCGCCGCGAATATTATAATATAACGTTTGTAATACTACGTTGTTCCCACTTTAACCGCATTTATTGCTCTGCAGACGCTAACGTATGTGTAATGTATCGATCACTTATAAAATATTATTTATTAAATTGACAATATGAAACAATAAAAACCGTAATTATCGGATAAAATAATCGATACATAACTATAATATACAATAATATACATAGTCCTATATATATATATATATATATGACGAACCTTAACGAAAATACCAACAACACTACCTAGTATTATACGAGTACTATAATATGTATGTAGTTCAAAGGTGTGAGTAAAACGTTACATTCCGATAAAACATTCGTTCCCCGTGTACACCTTGCGTGCGATATGAGTATACAAACACATATTATAATATTACGTACCTATAAAGGTAAAAAACGCATTGCCTATCATAAAAAAAAAAAATTTGAATTCCACGTTTTTTTTTTTGTTTTTTGGTTTTTTTTTTTTTAACCATCGTTAGAAAAAAATATTCACCATATATTCCATATGACTTTACTATGAATAATGTTTTACAGCCACTTTATTCGCACGATATTGAGATATTCCTCCGTCTATTAGTGAACGGGAAATTTGGAACACATCCGTACAAAAGAATAGGTAAGTATGAATAAAAATAAGAATATCGACATGTATAACCACTATATATATATATAGCTTGCAGCGACCCGGTACAAACGTTGAATTAACGGTAAAATAAAAATCTCGTCAATGTAAATATATTTGTAGGTATATTGTTTGAAAATGCGAACTAGATTCAATAAAAGGTTTACGTAACTAAGCGCACGTTACCTATAAAATATATAGTTGTTTAACGTTCGCGCAGACGTATTTAAAGTCTAAAAACCAAAGACCGAAAATCTATAATATATTATCCCGATCCTACGATAATTTATTCATAGACATTTTTTTTTTTTTTTTTACGTATAATTATTTTCGTCTTTTTCAGACTTTTTATGAGCGATTTCGTGTTACTTTAATTGTTCTGTATTTTATTCCCGAATATTTTTGTATTATTTGAAAAAAAAAATGTTTTTCAATTATCTAACATCTATTTGTTCTAATTATAATAGGTTATAATATAATAGCTGCTTATAATAAAATTGCGTGGCTTATTAATTTATAGTGGAATTACGTATGGTTAGGTTATAGTTGTTTACATTTTTTACTGACATAGGTATTTTATTTGCACTCTTTTAGCTTAAAATACACTTGAATACTTATTGTGACTATTATACCATAAGTTATTATAAATCCAAAATCACAAAAAAATATTACACGTTTAACTGCGTATACGTATTTCAACAGCCTATTGCATATTTTGAACAGAAACAGAGAAAAACCGTTTTTGATTCACGATGAAGATAACATCGATATAGTTGTTAAAACTTGAAATACGTATAGGTGGGGGTATACCGCAACTAAAAGTGTATTATTTTTATGATTTTGGGTTTATAATCATTTACAGTTTTTGCTTTCTTACTGTATTTATTGAATAATAATAACATTTTTCCGCCAAAATGACATCTACGCGAAATTATTTGGAAAACTTTCAACAGTATAGGTAAATATATATTATATTATTACTTTGATATTTAGAAGAAAAAAAATCTAAGTATTACCATTGTGAAGACATATTTTATCGTTTAGTTATGAAATATTCAATATTTCAATGTATACTATAAATAATACCGTTTCATGCTTTGAATACATACCTATATATATATATATATATATATATATAATAATATATATATTATATACAATATACATAATACGCATATTTTAGGTACATAACAATAATTAGGTATATTTTATAATAATATACCAATCTACATATCTACCTATAATAAAATAATTATCAATATTTTCGACACGTCATATCAAAATGATTATTTTGATCAATTATTTCCGACTATTTGTTAAAGATATAACCATATTACTCTACATGCGTTGAATGTTACACCTATATATTTAAATATTTATGGATTTCTCAATATTAAAATAATAATGCTGAAAGTTTTTTAAATAATCACAAATAGATATTTTGGTTTGGCCGAAAAGGGAATTGAACTTTTCTTGAATTTGGCGGAAAAAGAGATCGATTTCTTTAAATTTGGAAAAAAAGAAAAGAGTTTCATTTATCATATAATAAAATAATCATATATAATCCTGTATAAAACTATTTATTATTTCATTTAATGTTTGAAATTATATTATATAATGTAACTATAGTAAAACAAGCATTTTCTGATTTACATTTATTGCATCGCATCGTATATAGACATACACATTACTATATTTCTATCAGTATATTTACTAACAATAATAATTGTGAAATATTATTTAATAATTAAATATAAGGTCAAGTTAAGTAGGTGTGACGCAAAAATGCAAAGTTCATATAAAATGCATCACTACTATACTTTAGGTTTTTCGTTATGCCAATAATTGTTGCAAGCTTATAATATATATACTCGTATAGTAGGTATAGCTTTAAATTTAACGAAATAAAAGGTATACCTAAAAAATTTTAATATATTTTAATGTGTTATCAGTTTTTTTTTAATTTTATAAAAACAATTGTAAAGCGTCATTTTTATTCTAGTATTTATAATATATAATACATATGGTGCAAGAGAATAAAAACATCTTGAAAAATGTAATAATTCGGTTTTTATTCAATTGAAATATCTTGATTTTTTTACAATTATAACAGGACATTTTTAAAACGACTTTATGTATTATTATTATTATTATAGGTGTGTATTATGTTATATTGGGTTATATGTCATTACTACCTACCTATATATTATTATGTGATGATTTAATGTAAAAAGGATTAAGTGTAAAATTCTCGATATACTTCTTCCTTATAATGATTTTTTGTCCCAATTTGAATTGAATTTCTACAAGTGTGTAACCGAAAAATAGTTCTAATCAGCAATAGTCAAATACATAAAAACAAACTTGAAATTCTCATTGTATTCTCATAATTTAATAGAAACTGACCTTATCTCGAGCACGTTTTTGTTGTTAAAAAAAGCAAATTCTAAATGAGTCTATCTCAATGAAAAAATGAATATGAATTAGTAATAAGAATTGGAGAAAAATCATAGTACAGTACTATCAAACACATCAAAATATCCTTAATAACATTCGCATTATTTTAATACCAATGTTTTTTAGTATCGAAAAATAACGCATTATTTATGATAATATCGGATTATATTATTGTGTCACATGATCGAAACCCATACATAACCCATATAAGTATAAACCAGTGTAAGCATAACCTTTATTTTTGGTATACTATTCGTCAATCAATATCCAATATAACCCGTATTTATAATATGGATTCAAAGTCTCGATGATATTATATTGATATGTAGAAAAAAAATATATTAAAATCGAAAAATGAACAAAGAGTTTATAAGTCCGTACGGTTTCTGATATTTAAATATGACGTTTTATAACAATAACGATGTAAAACCAGTAGGTGGTCTTTTTTAGGATTTGAATATAATTCATCTCGTAATACCGGTATCATACAAGACATTGAGCCCCAGAGGCGTTGACAAGATATCTCGATAAATAAACGCCCTTCGTGTCCAAACGGGGGGGTAATGAATAGCGCATGGTAACCTTCAATCAAAATAACATTACCGATTTAAATAAGATTTTAGATTTATACTCTCTTACGCTCGACAAACATCAAATATTAACTATTTTTATAATATATTTTATAAAACCGTCAATATATTCATAAATTTACCATAGTTAAATAAATAAAAAAAAATTGGGTCAACCCTCATTAATAGTGTACGTAATGGTATAAATATCGGAAAATATAATTCCACGGTTTATAGGTATACCTTACAAAAATATCAATTACCTACAAATAATTACGTTGGCAAACAATAATAAATAAAATTTAGTGCCTGTATTATACATATTATTGTATTGAAAAAATAATAAAACGCAACAAAATAATTTAATAAATTACTAATCCTACTGTATATAAAAATTCCGGTTTAGATATGGATTAAATACAATATATTTTAAATAAGTATAATAATAAACAATAATCTTTAACTATATAACTACCGGTAAAACCTACATTTTTTTTTTTTTTTCGTATTCAAATTTTAATCCCGGCGATGAGATTCCAAAATATCGTATCTAATTGAATGCGTTATAGTATAATTTGTTACATATATCAATCAATATGATATATAATATACCTAGTTTCATTAAGCCCAAATTTAATTTTATAAATTTAACAATATTTCAAAAATTAAATCAATTTATTTATCTAAACAATAACGATCAATAGCTGTATATTATATTAAAAGCAAACAATTAATAAATAATTAGTTAAATATTATAAAACAATCAATTATACAATATTATATTATATTGTAGGATATAGATATACCTTGTTTTTGAACATGCAAATTTTTTATGAAGGACCTCTTCTTCATTTTTATCATTACCATAATAAGAAGTATTCTGTGTTAAATTTGACGATATTGACTTAAAAATGGCCAAAGAGAGTAGTTTTATAGTTTTTCGAGTTTAACTCAAAAACTATAGCACTTACCTATATCATAAAAACTAATAAAATCTAAATTTTAGATTGGATTTAACACAACTTACTCTCTTATATGGTAATGAAAAATTTTAAAATAAAAGGTTAAAAATAACCCCTAAATTATATTACCTATATAAATTAAGACGGGATTTTAAATTATAAAAAGTAAAATAGTTAAAAGCATTATAAATATTTACAACGAATTATACTTTTGTTTAGTTAAAAATTAAAATTTATATTATTTTTTATGTAATATTCAAATTTATTGAGTTAAATTTAACAATCAATTTTTTCAAACATTTTTGAACTCAGTGGTATAGTTAGTGAAAGGAAGGGGATTCTATGGATTTTAGAACCTGGATCCGCTACAGAAATCTTCTGTTGGTTAAAAAAAAAATCCAGTAAAACTATTTTATACAAAAACTGGACATTATGACGACATTATTGTTTTTTAAATATCATTTACACGATTCAATAAATAATAACGTGTAGTATATTTACCTCGCATTTACGCTACTATATTCGTCCATAGGTATATAAGATGATATTATATTATATCTTACCGATATGTGTATCTTATCCTTGTTAGTAGATATTAATAAAAGATTTTAAGAAAAAAAAGGAACGCACCATCATTTTAAAACATCTATATTGTACCTACTTATAATACGTAGGTACTTTTAAACGAGTATAGGTATAGTAGGTACACAAGATAATGGTAATTTATGTATAATATATTTGAGGTATAGGTAGGTAATACTGGTTACACAACACACCATTTGCATACCAATATAATATATATATATAATATATATATATATATATATATATATAAATATATATGAATAGAGAAATCCACCATTGTCTCCCCGGAGGGCCCGCCGATATCAATCGATTTCTAATATGGTCCTAACCCTATGTATGAAGCAACAATATTCTTCAGTGGATACCTCGTGATACTCATAAGGATCCGATCATTCAAACTGTGTGAAATTCCCAAGTAAATATTTTATTCGTACCCATATAATTAGCCATTTACATAGGTAACTAAATGTACGGAAACGTATAAAAGTGCAGGTAACGTAAATTTGTTTTTCGTATTCGTTATTACAGATGATATTTTTCCTGTTAATACAGATATTATTTTTGTTATTTGCGTTTCGATTACCTAGTAGTTATATATTTCTGTTACTATTCAAGTACAATAACAGTTATTACGGATATTATCAAAACTATGAGAGGTATCCGATTTTTTTAAACTCATTAACGATCAAATTGAGTTAATAGAGAAAAAAGCAAATTTTTGATAAAAAAAAAATAATATTAAGAAGACGTAACACATCCGCTTTTTAAAGGATTCCGTATAGGCAATTTTTGTGAAATTTTTTGAAAAATTAAAATTAAAAAACAATCGAAAAATATATAAATAAATTTTAAAGGTAATCTAAAAATGGTCCTGTGTCTATACTATTTTACAGTCTGTACTATTTTTATCGTTGTGTAATCACATGCCGATCAAATGACTTATTATATTATGTAATAAACATGCTCGTGAATTTCCATAATTGTGGCTTTCTGAATAAGTTTATACAAACAATACATCTAAGCAAAATTAAAGACGAGAAGGTAAACTGTGTTTTCACCAGATAGAATTAAAAATAAATTAATGTGTATCTTTTTATGAAGACTTGAAATTAATAAAAAAATCTTTTTTACAATTAACTGTCATATTATACTAATAAAATTTATTTTAAAAAATTATCTAGTGAAAACACAAAAAACATCATAAAGAACTCAGGACTGTTTTGAAAATTAAAATTGAACTAGTTTAACACCGTTAATTTATCTGTAAATTTAGGTGTTGCATCATCTTAACTGCAAGACTTAATAAAAAAAAAAAAACAATTACACCAACAGATTATAAATTGTTGAAAGTTTGAAATGGATATCTGATAATATTACAAAATCTTTCTATGAACCTCAGAAATAACTACCATTAGCCGTAGCCTGTGATGTGTGAACTTCAGGGTTAATTAAGTTATATTTGTCTTAAAATGAATTAATAAAAACAATTTAATATTACTCATTTCAGGAATATTGTATAAAATAGAGTAGGTTTTTTAGAAACAAAATATTATTATCAACACGAAGATGTGTTTTTTTAATTTAATCAGTAAATAATTTGAAGGAACAAAATTAAAATTTTCATTGACATATATTTACACTATTCTTAATAAAATGTATTGAATTAGGTAGGTACCTACTCAATGCATTTTGCTTTTATGTGGCCCATGTCTAAAACAACGTCTTAAAATACAATTAACTAATCAAGATGAATTTTTTCGTATTGACTTTAACTATAGCTTATCGCGTTATTATAACATAATAAAGTACCTGTACAAACTATAAATTTTCGTAGATATAATTTAACAGTGTAAGTATTATATTGGTTTTTGATTAAGATTAAAAAATATTTTATAGTTTTATACTTTAATAACAGTAAACTAAGTTTCAATTCAGAGTACTCTTACCACTATAATATAGGTAATGCACAACCGTAACAGTTTTATGCTATTATAATAGTTTTAACAGTGACCTATTCAACGAGAGCAGGATCTAAACTTTGCATAATATTAGGTAGGTACTTAGTAATATATACATTATACGTATACCCGTAATATAGTAATATGATTCATATAGTTATACAAAAAGTCTGGATATTTCCAGGAGTTTCAACTTAACCGATTTGATTATATTTTGTTGTCGGGTAAGCGACGAATAAAAACGTACACTTGTATCTTGTTGGAAAAAAATTTTAAAAATTGATTGAGTACTATAATCTATATTATCAGAAAAAAACTTTATTTAAATCGGATCGCAGACTATCATATCTAATTTTAGAGTTCTATGTTTTATTTTATTTTAAACAGTAATTATTTATCCGAATCAAAATGTGTACTTTTTTAATTCAATTTAATTTATTTATATACGGTATAAAATATTATACATTAAGTATACACATCTGCTTACAATTGCCATGCTTACACGAAATGTCTAACTTGATACAGACGATAACCAGTGATGTTATACTCGAAAAATGATTTATTTCAAATGAAAAAATATATTTGTTTGTATGCAATAATTATCCTTTTAATAAATATCTAATAAATAATCTAATCTAATAATAATTTGTACACTGTTGTACACGATTAAGCAAACATTACAATATTTCAATTTATAAAAAATAAATTAATATTAGATATTTATTAGATAATATTATCTATTAATATTTATTTCATTATAAGAATAATACGTTTTAACTATGTATTACTATTATCTATGTTTAATCATTGTTAATAATATTATATCAGTTATTAAACGTACAAATTATTTTTTCTGATTAAATAAAACATTTTTGGAAGTTTTTTATGCTGCATATTATAAATTCGTAGTTATTCAAAACCTGTTTATGTATATACCTAATATATAATAATGTTAACAAATTATCTGTATATAGTCTGCCTGGCCTAAGCCCCAAGGCATTTAAAATAATAATTTCTAAACCATTATAAGTCATTAATAGGCACAAAACAATAACGGGTTACTGATTGTTATAATATAATAACTCGGAATAATATTTCGGAAAATTAGAAATAATTAAAATACTATTTATGTAATGTAAAATAAATATATTAATAAAAATACACGATCCTGTAGTACAATAATACCTTATAAATAATAATAAAACAATTCAACAGCCCGTTTCTACATATTATAGATAAGTAAATAATACGATTAAAATCGGCCACTGAACTGATGCATTAAAAAATAAATATATAATGTTATAATTAAACTGGTTAAGCTATCCCATATCTCCTAACCTACATATCCCCGGTCCACTGGAGAGTAAAAATTGAATACAGAAGAAAATATTTCAAACTTACCTATGAATTAATTATTAATTAATCAGACACCATATTCTAAATTATATTGATTGAAATGCACGCTAAAAAATTGCGTACTTTTTATATAATTTAATATTTGTTTAAATGTGCCTATATATTTTTTAACTCGTAGTAGTGTTTGTTCATCTTGTTCAAAAGATGTCTTCATTAAACAGCAACTATTTGGAAAAAATTCAGTAATTTAAAATGTTTTAAAGTGCACTCCGCGGGAATGAAAATATTTGAATGGTATAAAGCAAATGCGCGTACAAATAATGGGTAAAAACTGACAAAAAATCCCAAAAATAATCCGATTGTTATGGTTTTTTTTTTTTATTATTATTCACCTTTGAAAATAAATGAATTAACATAAAATTTAGTATTATTAATTGATTTCCAGTCATAAAATTCAAATTATATAATATAATTACCATATATATAATATTAATTCCATAATAACAGTACCTACCTATGGGCTGAGAAGCATTCAAACTTTACTGATTACCGATTTACTGATATATGATTAATATAGGTAAATGAATTCTTATACTGGGTGACTCCTATATATACACTTTAGAAAGGATCTTTTGTATTACACAACATTTTGTAAATGTCACATGGAAATTAGTATTTAATATTCTCGAATTTCCTCACGGCGACTATATTTATCAAGCAAACCATTCACGACATAATATCAAACTTATCAAAGGATATTATGCATATGACGATTAATTTGTGACACAATAATTTGATATTACTTATTATGAAATTATGAATTAAGATTATTTATAGGTATTTCTTATCCTATTAATATTTACGAGTACATTACAACGATATTAGCCGTAAAAATATAACTCAACTAAATTTTCCTTTAAATGCACTTATGTAAAGCAATAATAAAAACAATCTATTATTAAATTGAATTTTCCTCTGAAATAATATTTTTTTAATGTGCTTTTTTTTTTTTTTTTTTTTATTTATTTTGATTATAAAAAAAAATAAGTCAATTTTAAATTCAAAAATAATTTACAGATATTATAATCTCCTCCAATATTACTCTTCGCCGCGCGTATGTAGATTTTTACATAAGGCAGAACGGTTTTCATTACAACATCTTAATTATTATAAAATATATTAGTATTTAATCACTAGAATTTTGGTATCTTAGTAGGTATCTAACATATAATTTACTATTTGGTCTTACGATAACAACATTGACGTTTTTATTCAATTTCATACTTTACGATTTGAACTACACAACGTGTAAAATCTTTTTAAATATTTATGGATTACGGTAACTTGTTATCTAATAACATTTTTATTCATTTGTGAGACATTCATGTGTGATGAATAAATATGCCAAATACCACTCGAAAAAATAATATTTATTTTTGTAATTGACATACGAAAAAAATATCACATGTTTGAAATAAGGTCCTTATTGTTATCTAATTTATGACTAAATAAACTATAAAATAATATTCGAGTAGACTAACGTCACTAGTTCAAACCATTCATTGAGTCACATCATGTAGGTAGTTTATTATTCTATACTCGTGATCATAAACATTATAAAATATATGATTATATTTTATCATATTTAACCAATATTGTTAGGTTAGGCAAAGGTGCTTAGACATTATAGTATAATTAATGGAATCATATGTTTTAGTCCATATGTTCTAAATTACCTAAATCATTACAATTCATTCAGTTATATTTATATTTGTCTGGAACTTTTTTCTCCGTAGTATATACTAAAGTGAGAAAAACTCGATGACTGCCTATCCTACAAATACGAATACGATACATGAAATTTGGCTATCTAACAATATATACAGCGTCACAGTGGTATAAATAAAATGTATAGTCTACGTTTGATTTATAATAACGGGTTATAATTGATAAATATATTGAACTAAACATGACGAATATATGAAAATACGTTAAATAACATACGTTACAAACGTTAAATTTTAAAAATAAATTATTTATATTCTGTAATTTTCGTATATCACTATAACGTTTTACTTTTATATTATCTTCCTCCAATAAATTCTATTATAATAATATTAGTTATAATTATTGCCACCAAATTTTGACAAAAATTTATTTATTGTCAATATTATTGTTATATTACATCATTATATTATTCAGGTATTTACCTGAATTGTCCATATCGTGCAGTAAACGTGTAATCACAATAAAAGTGAAAATAAATTAATATTTAACGATAAAACTCTTTATGAAATGACAACAACTTAAATAAAAAGAATAAAAAAAAAAAAACATCTTAAATTATAAATATAATAAACTTGATATAGAATTGGCCATATACATATAACATTATGTATGTACATAATATAACACACAAAAACGATTTTATAAAATAAATACCACCAGGTGTAACGTAAAACGCACCCCTAATAATCCCACATTTTACAACAGAATTTGAAAAAGAAAAAAATACGAACAAAGAATTGTGAATTCTGTGAAATCTCGTGGGACCTTATCTCATGGGAAAATAATAGCATACAGCCTATTAACAAAGTAAAAACGAATATTTACAATAAAATATACCACGAATGAATTATTAAGTTATATTAGTTATTAAATTGCAATAATTTTTGGGTTAATAGCTAGTATAGGTTAGGTTAATAACCTATAAATTCATTTTAAAATCGTTTCAATTGATAATTTTTATGAGAAAACAATATAACACTACATAAATAAATAAAACCGCTATAGTTTTAAAATATCGGTAGCTGTATAGGTATGCAATGTAGTGGAATATGCCAATAAATATTAATATTTTTTTAAATTTTTAACTGGATTAATTAACTATAACTTAACTAGTTAAAATATATTCATTGTAAGAACTTATCTTTTTACAGGTAATTTTTATAATGATTCTCGAAATTTATAGTATACATATATATTTTTTAATCAAAATTAATTTATATATAAATTTAACGCGTATACATGGTTTTATAAATCCCTTCGTAATCAGACCTTGGAGTAAATTAGTTCAAAATATATTAACTATATAAATTCTAAATGAATAAATAAAAAATGCATTAGTTCACCTTTTCTATAAATCAACTCTATTTTCATACCTATATAGTTTATATTTTCAATAAACTTACATTGATCAGGCGTTCATTTTTATTCACACACTAATTATTAAAATAGTAAGTATATTAATATGTCATTTATAAGCTAATTTTACATGTTTGTAGTGATTTAAAAAAATATATTAATACCATATATGTGTATGAAGTCTCAAGTTAATGTTAATAATAATTATTTCTTTTAGTCGATAAAAAAGAAATTATTTCAAAAATTAAAAGTCGAACTAGAAAATATTAACTACGCATACAGTTCATGAAAATATTGGTTCAATTAAATTATCGTGAACACACATATAGACTATATTATATATATTATATATATGACTATTTTTCTGAGTATGTTTATAATAATAATATAGGTATATTTTTTTGAAAATTTTAAAACAATTTAAGACGATTTTTCGTTGCCAACATATATAACTGCAACTGTTTAGTATACCTTTGAGTTATACAGGTATCATCAAAATAATTAAGAATCGATCAGTGAATAATACCTATTTATTTTCTCATTTTAACGTTGAATTTTGAACTGTTAACGGTTTTTTTTTTTTTCCTATTGTTTTTTCGTCAACAATACACTGACGGTAATTAACTGCGAAAAATATATTGGGCTTGACTGTTAAAGCTGTTACCTAACGGTTAATGTTTGTAATTTTAACTCGCTCGTCTCCGATTGTCTGTGTACACGGCTGTTGGGTAAAACGACCACCACCACCACCACCACCACCACTACTCGAGCGCATAAAGAATTCGTCTAACCTGTTGTACGGACGACGCTAAGCACACTCCGATGATGAGCACCGTCAGGCCGGCAGATAACCATATCCGATTTCTGTGTAGTACACACTCCATCGTGCACTCGTTATTGACTCGAAATGCTATAAAATAAATTTCCGTTTATATCACACGGACGCACTTGAAGTCCGTTTGAGTGACGAACCCGGAGGAGGGTTATGTGAACGTAAAAGCCTTCTGGCTTTTCCCCGATTCAAATTTCCATTTGTTAAACACGATCCTGGGCGGCAATGATCAACTATAAACAAAAGAGATAATCGCTTAATTAGTTTACGCACGCAGACATTTCTTATAAAATATGAAAATTTAATTTGTCTCCAAAAGCAAGCTCGAGTAGGAGACAATAGTGTTCAAATTTAAGTAAATATTTAAAGGAAAATTAAAACAATAACAATAGCGATATCGTGATTGGTACGTTGTAATAACATGAAAATCAAGAATCATTTAAAACGATAATATGAGTGATAAAACATAAATTATTAAATAAGAATTAAACGTTAAAAACTTTACAAATAATATTAATTTAGAATAACGAAAATTATTTAGTACTTATGTTAACGTTTTAACATATTGCAAGACAAATATTATATTTAACATATCTTTTAAATATACCAAAATGAGTGAAACTATATGAATATCGGATATTCGTTTTATTACATATAGGCTAACACAAATATTAAACGGGCTTCTCTTACCAAATTCGGTAAAACATTTATTCATTTTATATATATTATTATTGTTTTTCCGTGTACAGTAGTTACCTATGTGTAAAACTCATTTCATTCAATAATATTAAATAATATTTTTATTTTTTTATTTAATAATATTATAAAAACGCGTTTTAAGACAATAAAACAATGTCTTGATTATTACTGAATGTGAAAAACATGATAATATTTTAATTTATCGCGAGCATATTTTTGTTTTATCATTTTTATCGATTAAATACATTTATCAACTATTAAAATAGGAACAAAAATACCTACTACTCAGGTTATTATTATACGTCATTATGATATAAATATATATTCACACTGAAAATTCACAACAATTTTAATCGGAATAAAGAATACACACTACTAGAATATAACCATATGTTTTTATTTTATTAATTTTTTCGTGGTTTTTTTTTCCTTCACTTTTTAAGTAGAGGTAATTGTTTAACTTTTTTTTATGTATTTTTTTACTTTGTCTATAAATATGAAAAATGTATTTATTATTTTTCATATAAAATAAACGTGTTCTTTTTAAAACATCCAAAATCTAAACTGTAAAATAATATATATATTTTTCATCAATTATACAAAAATGTATTTGATTTTATTTATTGTATATTTTTATTTAATATTCAAAATTAAAAGAGTGAAATTATTTTAAATGCATTATTTTTTCAATGTATTTTTGAGAGTTATAAATTAATTTTTTATGTTTTAACGCTCTAATAATACAGTCAAACAAAATTTGGCAACTAATCTAAAATATAAAATGCACTTAAATACATAGAGAATATAAAAATAAATATTTATACGAAAAAATTCCTTTAAAAAATCTACAAAGAATATAAATGTCAACACTACAGAAACTTCATTGTAAATTCATCTGATTACAAATAATTAAATTATATTTTTATTATAATTATTAATAAATAAATTTTAGATTCAAGCGATTAAAATTAGCCAATAATATTATGTGGTTTATATTTCATTATATTTGTTGGCTACTAGAGTATGATTTCTGAGTTTTGTAATTTAATAAAGTGTACATCTGGCTAAAATGGAATATTTATTCGGATAATGGGTACCTCCTACATAATATACTGAAATAATATATAGTGAGTGGTGACATTATACAATTTTCTATTTTTTAACTGTAATATTTATAAGTCAAATTGCTTCCAAATTCAATATATGCACCACCAGTATTTTACACAACGAGCGAAGTGCTTACACCCACTACTGACCAGCATTTTTAGTACTTAAAATTTCCAAATCTTTATCTATATTTTCTAAAATATAAATAGATCTTTTTCTTCTTCTTCTTCTCCTTCGCCTTCTCTCTCAACTATTTGGGGTCGGCCACCCTGGTCCTACACTTCCACTTAACTCTATCTCCAGCATCTTCTTCACTTACTACCACAACATACATTTCCCTTACTAATCTTACTGCCTCAGTCTCTTCCCTCCTTAATACATCTTAACCTATTCTCTCTCATTTTGTCTACTATCGAAGCTACCCCTATACTATCTCTGATATACTCATTCCTTATTTTATCCTCTCTAGTAACTCCACTCATCCACCTTAACATTCTCATCTCAGCGACACTCATTCTCTGTTCTATCTTTCTATCTACTGCCCAACATTCTGTTCCATA